>PVKA01005340.1:0-80628 GCA_004027165.1 Ctenomys sociabilis
TACCGGGGATTGAACTCAGAACTCTTTGCTTGCCCTTGCCAGGCGAATGCTTATTCTATTGAGCTATCTCCCTGGCCCAACATAAATTTTTTGATAGAAAAATAGTATCAGCTTGTTTCTTGCTATAGTGGCTTTGGGGTCACTGCCAGTAAGGGTTAAAGGTAATTTTAGTTACTGAGCTTATATTCCAAATCCACTACTCAAAAGAGGAGTTCCCTGGTGGGATGTTATTATACCCATATATGTGAACAAAAGTTCCTGGTTACCTGGTCCCTATGATGCCCAGGGGCCAGCATTGCCATCAGAAAAAGGAACCAGAGCCCCCTTCTATGAGATCTGAGTAAAAGGCTGGCTTATTTGTATTGGCAATGGATCTCATTGCTTAAAAAGCATAGGAGTCTGGTTATCTATAGTAAAATATACCAATGGGGACAAGGGAGGAAAAAGGAGATTTTTTTTTTCTTTTACTGGGACAAAGCTTTGAAGCCATAGCTGCTGATGGGACGTTACCACCACCAGATCTGCCACCCTGCCAGAATACCACTGTTGTTCATCTCAGTGATTGGGTACACTGGGAGGTCTGTGGAGGAGAAGCAGCCTGGGAGTTGGTTAATATTTATGATGGAAATATCATAGACTAGAGTCCTAATGGCTTAGCCAGGAGGACAGAAGTGAAGGAGTTAAGATGGAAATGGAATGGCAGTGATGAGATTTACACTAACACTAACACTAAAAATGCCAATGATACAATAATATGTTTTTGTTTTTTTTTGTCTTTTTGAGACAGGGTCTCACTATGCAGTTCCGGCTGGCCTTAAGCTCACTTTGTAGCTCAGGCTGGTCTCGAACTGACAACAATCCTCCTGCCTCAGCCTCCCGAGTGCTGGGATTACAGGCCTTCGCCACCGTGCCTGGCTAATAATGTGGTATGGAGGAGGAATGTCCCTTAGTGTCCCTCATATTTCTGGGGGACCGATTCAACATCGTTTTTGGAAGTTAGTTACCTCATTAAAACATATGTAAGCACAGAAAGTTATACATAGAGGAATCGATCCTCCTATAATTTACATCTAAAATTTAAAAGGAACACAGTGCATTTTGCACAGGTAGGTGTTCACCTCCCTTACCCATTGTTTGTAGGACCTACTTATTACCCTTCTAACTACACCATTACCTGTCCCAATTGTTCTGTATACACATGTCTAAATTCTTCTATTAGGCTTCACTTTCCTAGGGGTAGCATTTATGTTCTCAAGGCAAGGACTGGAATTTGGCTTCCTATACCACTACAATGCTGGTGGCAAGACTCTCCTTCCATGATGCTGTTCCAGCACTGGCTAGAGGCACTAAAGAAGAGAACGAAAAGAAGGACTGCTCTCATGATAGCTGTAATTTAGGAATAATAGCAGCCACAGCCGCAGTGCTACAGCTGGAAAAGCATTGAGCCAAGGTGCACAAACTGTTTACGTGGTGCAACAGTGACACACGGACTCAGAACAATTATGGACAGGAAAGAAACTGACTCAGAGTTAATACTAAGATAAATGATTTAGAACAAGCTGTTGCTATGCTGGGAGATCAAATTGTTAATCTGAGGGTTGGCCAGATAGCTCAGTGGACTAAAATGCCTGCTTAGGCAAATGCAGTGGCAGGGTTCGATCCCCACTGCGCCAGCCCTGACCTCGGGCTGTGCTGAGATGGCAGCTGGAGACTGGGCTTCATGGCTTGTGCCTATAATTCCAGTGCTTGGGAGGCTGAGAACAGGAGAATCACTACAAGTGACAATCTACATAGTGAGACCCTGAACACCCTGCAGACCCTGTCCCAAATACATTAAAAAAGTGTTAATCTGCAGCTTCAACTTCCTTTATTTATTTTATATTTTGGCAGAACTGGGAATTGAACTTAGGCCCTTGCACTTGCCAGGCAGATAGCTTAGTCTACTGAGCTATCTCCCTGGCCCCTCAACTTCCTTTAAAATATAATTGAAATACCTTTTCATTCTGTATAACTCCAATTCCATGGAATCAAACTTATTTCCCACAGGAAAATGTAAAAAAGGTATTTATTGTATCATAGTAACATTACTGCTAAGATCCTGTCTCTTCAGCAACATATTGATAATACTTTTGCAAAACAATTGTCAGAATTGTCTGACACTGATCTGTTACAAAACATCTCTGATGGCATTGGAAACCTTAATCCTTTTCATGTTATTCCATGGTTTAGTGGGTGTGGAGTAATGATTTGTCTATGTTATCTCTGTACTATTTGCATATCCTGCTTAGCCTGGTGATGAGGATAAGTCCGGCAAGAAACCATGGATTGACAATCTGCAGTCCTTGCCCTGATGCTTCAAAAAATTTCAGCACAAAAATAGGGTAATATAGAAATACAGAGATGACACAGAAGCCTGATGTCTCGAGGGAGAAAAGAGCAATAAACAGAGCCCAAGGAGAACTGTTGTCTCTTAGAAATTCCAGCAAGCTGGGATTCAAGGCTACAGATAACAGCTTCTGCAGGCGCCCTGACTATTCTTTGATCCCCTGCTTGGGATATTATTGGTTAGCACTGGGTAAACTTAAGAGTTAAGTAAATGCTTGAAGTCAACAGTGAGTTTATGTTCACAAAAGTAGTGATGCGCATTCCTTAGCCTGCCTGTAGCCCTCAATAAGTGTGAGGAGTTTCCCTGGCTCAGGGATCACTTAGAGACTGATCTCAAGTGAGACCTTTGAAGCTGTATTTATCCAGCCTTGATGTTGCTCCCTTGGCTCCGATCCATGGCTCTACAACGGTGGAGGATGACTCCTTCATGTCTGCTGGAGACTGGCTAGAAGTTAGAACAGAAGCCTAGATGGAGGGTGATGCAGTCAGGAGTGAAGACAGGTTGGGCTGGAAAGATGTGGGGCAATTATGGCTGTCTACCACCTCTAAATTCCCCAGAAATCTAGGACTGCATAAGAGAATGACATTTGTGCACTCCCAGATCATGTCTGCTGGAAATAATCCCAGTGACATGGGAGGTGGGGCCTTTGGCAGGTAACTGGGTCACGAAGGTGGAGCTCTCCAGTGCCTTTATGAGACACTGGAGAGCTAGTTAGCCCTCTTCCGGTCCTGAGACCAGGATTAGGAACCCGTAAGTGGGGCCTGATCAGACAGTGAATAGCTACTGCCTTGATGTTGGACATCTCAGCCACCAGAACTGGGAGAAAAAAATTTATTGCTTAAGTGCCTCCTCCTGCAGTAGTTGGTTACAACAGCCCAAATTAAGGCACAGATGCGGCCCCTCCCAAAGACAAACTGGAGTTCCCTGGGGCTGCAGATAGCTTTTTACATAGCTGACAAGGCACACATGAATAATTCTGATGCAACTAATACTCTGGGTCTTGTGGGTATTTCTCAGAACACTTTCCTTCATTAATAGGTTATTCATCATCCAGAGACTAAAGTCAAAGAATGAAGAACACCCTGAGTTTCGGTGCCCACAACTCCTTGTAGTTCATTGTAATTATGCTCTTCAAAGTGATGGTGAAATTCCATCTCTAGAGGAACCATTGAAATGTCCAGAACCCCATCAACTGGAGCCTAACGAATCACCCTGCCCGTTCAGTAGAAGAGTCTTTCAGTATAGATGCCCTATTCAAGGTTGCCAGGAATATCAATGTAAAAGTCATCAATTTCATTTATGCAGGCCTTTTTTTCCTATGTTCAGTGGATTCTTTCTTGTTCACAAAACAATTAATTTCCCTTTACCGAGTGGTAATCACTTTCTGACCTTATCTTTTTGGTATTACACTCAGGACCTCTGCTGTAGATGGAATGTTTGTGAAACACCCAAAATCATGTATTGGAATTCCAACCTTAGTGGCATAGTATTAGCAGGTGGGCCTTTTGTAGATTACTTATTTTGGTCTTTTGAGACAGTGTCTTGCTATGTAGTGGTTACAGGCCTCTTAGGCCCATATGCTCAGGTTGTCTGCTTGCCACTGGCCAAGTCAAAGGAGGCCACATACTTGGGTAAAAAGGAAAAAGGATATTTTTTCTTTTGTTGCAGAACCGGGGATTGAATTCAGCAGGCCCTTACACTTGCCAGGGAAGCGCTAATCCCACGGAACCATCTCCCCAGCCTGGAAAAGGGATATTTGCCTCAGTTCAGCATCTGGGCAAGAGTCCTTTATAGTAAGGAACAATGAGGAGGGCAGCACTGAGAGAGAATGCAGAGCTCCGCATTTGCTTTATCCTCAGCATATGGTTTCCTGTAGAAAACAAACCAGGCCTCTGGCCTCCTCTTATGGTTTGTGTCTAGTTGTCCCCTCAGAGCCTCATGTAGTCATGGGGTGGGGACTTCTAGAGTTTGTGATTAACTCATGATCCATGGGATTATGTGTGATCCAAGACTGGGATTATGGGTCTTAGTACTGCTGGGATTATGGGTGTATTTCCCCAGCCTGGGGGCAGACAGCCTATATGTAATAAAAGAGACAGACTTTTTGTAGCCATTGCTCTTTGCTGTCATTGTTGCTGCTCTGCCACCATGAACTGCTGCTCTTTGCCATGTGCCCCTCTGCCTGGGAGCCAGCTGAATATGGACTGAAACCTCCAGTAACTGTGAGCTAAATAAACCTTTCCTTCCTTCATTTTGGGTGTTGGGTATTTGTCCCAGCAATGAGAGAAGAGGAACTAAGACACCTCCCAAGGCTGGTACCTGCAAATTACATCACTTCTTTTGAGCTGAAGAGAAGAGGAAGGGAGCTGTTGCTGTGTGCTTAATGTAGAGTTCTAGTTTACAGTGTGGGTTACAGATCAGGCTGGCACTGAACTCAGTAGGTAGCCCAGGTTGGCTTGATCCTCCTGCCTTAGCCTTCTGAGTGCTAGGATTACACATGTGCGCCATTGGGCCTGGCTTGGTAGCTGACTGAATCACAAGCAAAGTCCTTATGAATAGGTTAGTCTCCTTCACAACAGACTCTTAGGGAGCTTCCCTGCTCCCCCTACCACACAGACAGATAGCTGACCATGAATCGGGAATTAGGCCCACACCACACACAGAATGTGCTGTAGTAGTCCGATTTGGGATTCTCAGGCTCCAAAATGATGAGAATCACATCCAGTTCTCATAAGCCAGTCAGTCTGCGATATTGTTACAGCAGCCCCAATGGGTTAAGACAGCCCCCTTCACTGATATTTTAGGTGTTTCTACATTCTTCAGTCATACATTATAAATTTCTCGGTTTATTCACAGATAGCTGGTAATTCACTGTGGGCAGATTTACAGTCTCTCAGATGAACACATCACTTCAGCCTCTGTTGGGAAAGCTTACTGTAAAGCTGTTGTAATAGGAACACGCTTAAGTTATGGACTGCAGGCATGCCTGTGGGCCAGCCTCGCCATGCAGGTGTGCGGCATTCTTCCTTTAGATCACACAGGGAAGTCAGGCTCTCTGCGGACAAAGGCATGAGGTATCTCACCCCCCCCCCAGCCCTTCAGCTTTTCCACCAGGGGCTAGGACCATACTCCCACCAGATGTCCAATCAAGAGGCAGAAAAGCTTTTCAACTCTCCTTCCTCTCCTTTATTCTTGCTTTAATTTCTGGTTTCATCTGCCTCAACATTTCTAGTCTTGAAATCTCAGATTTCATTGTTTCAATCCTTTGTTCTCAGCCTCTTCTAGGTCTTCCCATTCCAGTCCAACTGGCCTCTTTCCCAGCCATAGAATCCCTGTGGAACTTCCTCCATCCTCTACTTTGAATAGACAAGTTCTGCCTATACCATGGTTTGGCTGAGGGCTCTGGAAGGATCTGGGGGAATGTTAAAAACTAGAGAATCCTGGGGATCACTTATTCTTTACACCAACACATTGGGCAAACACTGTAGATGTAAAGTTTTTTTTTTTTTTTTTTTTTTTTTCGTCTGAGACAGGTTCTCACTATGCAGTTCAGGCTGGCCTTAAGCTCACTTTGTAGCTCAGGCTGGTCTCGAACTCACAACAATCCTCCTGCCTCAGCCTCCCGAGTGCTGGGATTACAGGCCTGTGCCACCACGCCCTGCTTGTAGGTGTAAAGTTAACCCCCTTCCATCTTCACAGTTATTAGCAGGAGAATCCTGAAATTTATTTGTACTATGGCAGTGTTTTTACAAGCATTTAATGCCATTCTTTTTCCTGATCCAATAAGATGGTGGGCTTTTCCACTGCACAGATTCATGGCACCTTTTATTTTGCCATTGTATTCTTGACTGTTGATTTTTCTAATCATCATGGGATTTCCACAGTGTGGATGGAGACTAGCTTCTTACTGAAATCCTCTCTGTCTCCTCTCCAGGCTGCTGCCTGGGGGTTCTGTCCCCTTTTCTCACACTTACATGCTGGTGTTTACTGGTCTCCACCCTGGGCTATCTTCTCCCTGATAGCCCCAGAAACTTTGAGTGGGTTTCACCCCGTGCCCACTCTCACCCGAAACCCTCGCCCCCGCCCTGTCCCTCTCACAGAAGGTTCCATCGCCAGTCTTTTCCCACCCCTGTGTGCGCACACCTCAGCTTGCAGGCCACTGTCACACTTGTCACCTGCCTGCCCGTGTAGGGCAGGGCTGGCTTCCGGGCTGCTCATCTCTGTGACCCCCCGGGGAGGGGCAGCACCATACCTAACTCTGCATAGGTGCCCTCCGAAGGACCAGAAAAACCTCCTAACAGGAGAGGGCCGGCCGCCTCAGTTCTGGGGGCATCCCCGGGGTGAGACCCGCCTCGGTGCCGCCCAACCCAGGCGGTCTGGGACAGGCTGCCTCTGGAAGGCGCTTGTCGAGGAAGAGAGGGCCACAGTCAAGCAAGAAAGCATCTTAGGGTCTCAGAGCCCACAGCGAGTCTCCCCCATGGGCCGAGGCCACAGCTGTTCAGGCCCCTCGCCGGGGCGTCGCTGAACCACCACCGCCCGCTTCCCGCACGGCGCACTTGCCCCACGCACAGCGCATTTGGCTCCTCCCGGCCACCGTTGCTCTTTCGAACGCGCTCCAGTGACCCGGAAGAGCATTCTCCTTAGCAACTGCGGGACCGCGGTGGCGCCGGCCCTTCGGGAGCCAAGGTGAGGTCCTACCTCCGCCCCTTCCCTTCCGTACGCACACCCCACCTGGGACGGACCCGCAGTCTGGCCTCGCGGGGTTCCGTAGCGTCTCGCCGGGAGCTGCGGCGACGGCGGCCTGGGGCGAGCGGCCCTCTCCCCTGCTTTCTTTGCTCGGCCCGGCCGTAGCCTCTGGCCACCCCATTCCCCCTGGTCCTTCCAGACCCTGCCCGACCCAGAGTCTGCTGTGGTGGGCGAAGAGGAAGAACGAGAGCCTGTTGCCGTAGAGAGGGCTTTTCCGGGAGGCTTATGTCACCTGTGGACTCATTGTCACGGGTCCTAATGGAGGTGGCAGAGACCGGCAGGGATGGGCACCTCAGCAAGCTTGAATAGCCGCCACTTAATTATAGGTCTGGACGTTTGCCTGCTGCTCTGCGCTCTCCAAAGTGATGCACTTCAACTGCTTTATTGATTGTAGAAACTCATTTAACTGTACATTTTGAACTGAGATCATTTTCCGAGGAATTGGCTTTCCAGTTGTGACTAAGAAGTAGTTAGAATATTGTAGTTTAGATTTTGTGTCTTCTTGCGGATGGAAACCTCTTTGGGACTGGCTAGAATTTTTGGAAAGATTTCAAAAGAAATTTGCTATCTTGAAGTAAGGGCAAATGTTAATAGCCCTGGTTTGCACTCAGAAAGACACTAGACACTGAAAACCATTTGGGTTTAAAGAGCGCTACTAAGAAAACTAAGGCTTATTTGAAAATTTATTTGAAACTAAGCCTTATTGTTGATTAAAGTGATTTTATAGCCGGGTGGGTGGCACACACCTATAATCTCAGTGTTCAGGAGGCTGAGGCAGGGGAACTGTTACAAGACCAGCCTGGGCTACAAAGTAAGCGCAAGGCCAGCCTGAAGTGCATAGTGAGACCCTGTCTCAAAAAGATTTAAAAAAAAAAAAATCAATTTGATAATAAATCAACGATGATGGTGATGAAACAGGGACAGGTCTTTAGAGTGATATTTTTTAGCAATAAAAGGCAGATACAGTGAAGTTTATCAGAATTCAAGTTTATCAAGCACTTATGTAGTGTTATGTGCACTCAAAAGATAGAGGACAAGACTGCACACATCAAATCATTAGAAAAGTAATTAGATGGCATTTGTTTACATGCAAATACGTGTTAGATATTAAGTGCTATAGTAAGTCAAAGGTAGATCAATATGGACAAGGGTTTTCAGAACTATATGGATTAAGTGAGACTTGTCTCTAAAGCACTGATACAATTTGTATTTATATGGAGTAGGTGGGAATATTAAATAATTTCTTCTTATATCCTTAACTTTAATGTTTGAGAAGTAGTTCCAGGTGCCATTTTGAAACCC
Source organism: Ctenomys sociabilis (assembly GCA_004027165.1). Lineage (NCBI taxonomy): Eukaryota > Metazoa > Chordata > Mammalia > Rodentia > Ctenomyidae > Ctenomys > Ctenomys sociabilis. The sequence continues at coordinate 8,435 of PVKA01005340.1, forward strand.
ATTTTTGGGACTGGGAGATGGTTCAGTGGAATAAGCGCTTCCCTGGCAAGTGCAATACCTGGTTCTGCAAGAAAAAAAAAAAAAAAGAAATAATTATTTCAACCTCTGAGGTCTTGGCCTGGGATGTTTCTTTCATATACTTAGTACAAATGTCTCTGGTGTTTTTCCTGTTTGCGTCCTAAAATAATGTTACAAGCAGGGACTTTGTCCTAAGTAATTCCTTGCTTCTTCAGTTAGTCTTACATTGGCAGGAAACACAGAAATTTAAACACAACAGATTAAGTGGAATTGTTGTTTCATACATACTTTTAAAAAATTTATTTGGTACAGGGTCTTACTACGCAGTTTGGACTCATAGTGATCCTCCTGTTTTCAGCCTTCCCAGTGCTGGGATTACAGGTGTCCATCACCATGCCTGGTGTAAGTAGCCAGCCTATTGCACCTAGGGGTAGGGCAGCATGTGTCGTACATACTTGAGTCTTGTGAAATTTTGCTTTGTTTGATCATCAGTGCTTCCTGTGCAGCAGGCACATGTCAAGAGATCTCAAAGCAGCAGTGAGCTCAGCAGCTAGTGGCAACTCTTCATCCATGCTGTGCTCCTGTGTGCTTAGCTTATCAGGCTTTGCTGCTCAGGGCTTACTGTGTGATATAGGAAGGCTGGAACAGTTTAGAGATGCCTTTTTTAGTTTCACAGAGATTTTGGGTTTCTCTGTTTTGGAGATTCACTAAAGATAGAAATTCTCAAGAAAGAGGGCCAGGAAGATGGCTCAGTAGAATAAGTACTTGCCTGGCAAGCACAAGGACCTGAGTTAGTTCCCTAGTTTTGCGAAAAAAAAAAAAAAAAAAAAAGAAAGAAATTCTCAAGAAAACCTCTTAAGATATTTTGTTGTTGTTTTTAAGAGTAGATTTAGTGTTCATTTATTCACTTATTCAGCAGAGATTTGAGTGGTACTTGGGTTACTTAGGCACCAGTCTTGGCCTTGGAGGCAGGAGGAGAGTAAGTGCATACATATTCCCTGTCTTCAGCAGCTGATAATTAAAGAATCACACTAACATTAAATTGCAGCTCTGACAAGTGTTTAGTGAGGCAAGTCACAGGATGTTAAAACTGTGGCCTGCAGATTGTACAGGAAGGGAAGTGTTCTAGCAGTTAGCAGAGCACAGACCCTTTCATGACGGGCCTCCTGGAAGGACTAGAGGCTTAAGGTACAGCAGCATACATGGAGCTGGAGAAGTGTGGAAAGGTAAACAAAAGCAGGGAGTTTGAAGGCAGGTTGGGTTTTTCCTATCCTTGGAATAAAGGGCAGCCTATATATGGGTTACGGGTTGACTGGGTTTCTGCACAATTAGGTCATGTTGGAGTAGCCTGCTCTGTGATTCCTCCATGCTTAGTGCTTGTAGTCATTTTGTCCCTCTTTCCCTCCATGTGCTCTCCCTGCCTTATTATGATGGGAGAAACCTTCGTATACCACTAGCAAGATACTTTTCTTTTTAATTTAGAAAGGAATTTTAAGGTTAAGATTGATCATTAGAAGTTAGTGGATTTGAAAAATTTTTTCATCATTATTATTGCTGGGGCAGTAATAATTTCTGTGATTCTACTTTTTCCCTTCTTTTAAAAATTCTAATAAATACCACAATACAGGGCTGTGGCGATGGCTCAGTGTCTAGGTACCTGCATAGGCAAGTGCAAGGACCTGAGTTTGATCCCCGATATCATATCCCCAGTACCAAGTGCTGGCCTTGTCCCAGGTGCACCAAGCCAGCTACCAAGACTGGAAATGGTGGTGTACACCTATAATCCCAGTGCTGGGGAGGCTGAGACAGGAGGATCACTATGAGTCCAAACTGTATAGTGACTCTGTATCAAATACATAATTTTTTTTTAAATCACAGTACAAAATACTCCCTAAACCATTTTTAAGTGTGAGTTCAGGATTTTAACTGTATTTTTTTTTTTTTTTTTTTTGCAGAACCAGGGATTGAACTCAGGTCCTTGCGCTTGCCTATGCAGGTACTTAGACGCTGAGCCATTGCCACAGCCCTGTATTGTGGTATTTATTAGAATTTGCTTTGTTTGATCGTCAGTGCTTCCTGTGCAGCAGGCACATGTCAAGAGATCTCAAAGCAGCAGTGAGCTCAGCAGCTAGTGGCAACTCTCCCTGCCTTATTATGATGGAAGTGCTTATTCCACTGAGCCATTTCCTGGGCCCCTGTATTTGTGTTTTTGTGTGATAGATCTCTAGATTTTACCTTGTAAAACCAAGTCTGTATCCATCAAATAATCCATCCCCCTTTCTTCCTGTGGCCATGATTTTGACACTTTATGTATTTTAGGTGACATGTCCACTTTTACCTTCTTGCTGTTTCTCTGGTATATCCTCTCTTCCATCAATTCAGTTCAGTTCCAACAAATCTTTTTGTTTGTTTGTTAGTTCTTTTTGAAGACAGGGTCTTGCTACATTCTTTTGGAACTGGTCTTGAACTATGGTCTTTTCAGAGTTGGTCTTGAACTTGTAGTAATCCTTCTGCCTCAGTCTCCTGAATGCTGGGATTATAGGCTTGCACCACCATGCCTAGCTAGTTCTTAAAGAGCTTTTCCCTTTGTCTTTGAACTTGTGCTTATAGCCAGAGTGGAAGAGACTTTAGAAATCATCTTGTCTAACTTGCTTTTATTTGTGCTGGACAGTGGTTTCTCAAAGGAGAGACATTTCCTAAGTCAGGACAGAGTTGGAGCCTGAGCTCTGTCCTTTCACCTTCTAGGCAGCTACCTTTTTAACTTCTGCCTGCTTGGTGATAATTTCTTAGTTAGACCACTAGCATTATGAGAGGCAAGGCAACACTGATTTCTGTGTGCCTAGATTGTTATGCTAAGGCATAATAGATGCTGTATTAGCCGGCTCTCTGTTATATAAAAAAATGCCTGGGATGATATAATCAATTTCTGAAGAGGCAAAGTTTTGGGCTGGGGAGATAACTTGATGGTCTAAGCACCTGCCAGGCAAGTGTAAGGACCCCAGTTTGATCCCCAGTGCTATGTGCTGTGCAAGCTCTAAAACTTGTCATGGTAGCATACCTCTGTAATCGGAGGTTGAGACAACAGGAGTATTATGAGTCTGAATGATGAATCTGAACTACTATGGCTTAACATAGCAATCTGGGCATACCCTATATCCCCAAAAAAACCAACCAACCAACCAAACAAAAAAAACAAACCAAGATTTATTTTCACTCTCATTTTCTCATTTGCAGAAGTTTTGCTTTGGGCCTGTGGTGGCTCTTGAGATGGGAGTGTGTACTTGCCTCCTGGCTAGGAAGAGCCCAACTGGTCATATTTGTGTCACTGTTTATAGTGCTTACCTCAGAATGCCTATAGGAACAGTTCATTATAGGTGTTAAAATGAGAATGTTTTGAAAGGACCCAATATTCTTAAGTGCAAAGAAATACAGTAAAACATTTTCTTGTGTGAAGGTTCCTAAGCTCTTATTTATTTTTATTTTTTTGGTGGAACCGGGGATTGAACTCAGGCCCTTGCACTTGCCAGGGAAGCACTTATTCCACTGAGCCATCTCCCTGGCCCTATAAGCTCTTCTTTGTGATCTCCCTATTTATTCCATAGTACCATAGTGCCAGACTTCTTAAATTCAGTTTTTAGCATGTTCTTTTTTTTTTTTTTTCACAACAAAGTGGTATTTTATTATAGCATATCGTTTTATTTGGTTGTTTTAAGAGAAGTTCCTAAGGGAAATGAAGCGAGATCTTCATATATATTGAAAGTAGATGTCAACAGAGGTTAGAAAGAATTGTGGAGTGCTTTTTTATGTCTGACTTGAGCATAAACCTTTTGTATGTCTTCTCACTACTGTATGAGTCTGATTCATGGAAAGTGGCTTTAAGGTTTCCTTTAATTACTTAGTGCAATCCTTTTTTTTTTGGCTGAACCAGGGATTGAACTCAGACCCTTGCGCTTGCCATGGAAGCGCTTATTCTACTGAGCCATCTCCCCGGCCCCTACTTAGTGTAGTCTTGCACATAATTAATTCACAAGTTTATTGATTGATAGCATTTTGCTACTGTAGCACTCAGTTATTTTTATTAATACCAGTAAGTATATTGCTTATAGTATGAGAAGTCTTCAATCCTGCATTGATAAAATTCCTTCCAAAGCAGTCAGTGTACTTTATGCTAATTCTCTTGTTGCTGGTCTCATCAGTTGGCTATCCCTAGCCTCTCACTTCCTTAGGTACTCAGAGTCAGCTTCCACTTAAGGGTCCTTGTGTGGCCCTTCCTGTTTTAGACATGGTGGTGAACCTGTGGCATACATGCCCAGAGGCCTTCTTGTCACTATTGAAAACACCAAAAGGTTTGCCTTCACTGTTGGAGTGCAAGGAGCACTTGGTGGTAGTGTGGTGGGCAGAGCCAGGCCTGGTTGTCTGGGCTTTTTCTGTTTCTGGCCAGCAGGGAGGAGGAGGACTTGGAGCATTGTGTCTTTGAACTCTCAACTGCCTGCCACATGCAGATTTTTTTTTTTTTTTTTGTCTTTTTGAGACAGGGTCTCACTATGCAGCTCAGGCTGGCCTTAAGCTCACTTTGTAGCTCAGGCTGGTCTCGAACTCAAAATAATCCTCCTGCCTCAGCCTCCCGAGTGCTAGGATTACAGGCGCCACATGCAGATTGACTCTGACATTTTACGTGCTTGATTGAATTCTAATCTTCAGATCTCAGAGAATCTAGAGCTGGGCTTTCAAGTGGGTTTCACTGAATTGTGATCAGTTAAAAATGTCTTAGTGTTAAAATTGCATTGTTCTTGTTGTAATGCTTTAATTAGCTTCTATAAGTTTTTTTACTCTGGCATTCTGGCAAGTACTGTCTTTGCTAGAGATCCTAAGGTGAGAGCCAGTGTTAGAGTAGATAGCTCAGTGGAATAGCGCTTCCCTGGCAAGCACAAGGGCCTGAGTTCAATCCCCAGTTCTCCCCAAAAAAAGCACATTGCCCACTGCATTATTCCTTCCCTATCCCCTCAGGTCTGTATATTAATGCAACTTCAGAAGGAAAGATAGAAATCAAGAATTTTGCTTGCTTCTAACAGGTATTTACTTAGAAAGCTATGATAGGACCTAGCAGATTTTTAGTGAAAGATTGTGTTTAAAATTTGGTAGGTTCTGGCCCATATAAATTGCTTAACATTATGGTGGTCATCTAATATGGCTGAAACCCTTAAAACAAAAGCCCATCTTCCCAAGACCATCTGTCCTCTTTTCCAACTCAGTCCTGGGTAAGATTTCCTTTCACCCTTCCTGCCACATCAGGGAAGACCCCCCAAATCAGCTCCCTCAGGTATATCTAAACATCCCCTTCAAACTCCACCCCTGACAAAAGGCCATGAAAGCCTCAGCCTCCCTTTGTTCCAATCCAGAGAATTCCTCATCCTCTGCACATTCTCTCTGTCCTCAAAGATAATAAAGCCCCTTTCACTTTTGCTTTCTCCCTGTTTCTTAGCTGTGCCAGGTACCTGAAAAATCCTATCAGAATCAAGATTTTATATGTCTTTATGTGCATTAAATACAGTCTTATTTATTTTTATTTTTATTTTTTGAGACAAGGTCTTGCTAGGTAGTGTTGAACTGATTACATGGCCCACGTGGCCTTGAATTCTTAGTAAATCTCCTGCCTCAGCCTCTCAAGTGTTGGGATTATACATGTGTACCCCGTCACCTGGTACCTTGCCTGGCTTATTAGTTTTTAAATCATGATCTTTTGAGCCGGGCGTGGTGGCGCATGCCTGTAATCCCAGCACCTGGGAGGCTGAGGCAGGAGGATTGTTGTGAGTTCGAGACCAGCCTGAGCTACGAAGTGAGCTTAAAGCCAGCCTGAACTGCATAGTGAGACCCTGTCTCAAAAAGACAAAAAAAAAAAAAAAAAGAAAAATCATGATCTTTTAATAAATGCAGAATCTCAGCACTTGAGAGCCTGGGGCAGCAGGATAACCATGAAGTCAAGGCCAACCTAAAATATATAGTGAGACTCTGTCTTAAAATAGAATGCTGATAAATTATGAAAAATGTATGTAAATATGTATAAGGTACCCAGAATAACAAGACAGTGGATACTCATGTGTATAAACAACTTTATGATAGAAATTATTGCCCTTGGAGATCTCTATGTACTTGTTCCTAATCCTGCCTCTTCTTTCTCCTCTCTGAATTTTAGTAATCTGATTTTTGTATAATTTGAGTTTTATGTTTTCTTCATATTTGAACTGCAAGGGGGGTGGGGAGATAGCTCAGTAGAATAAGCGCTTACCTGGCAAGTGCAAGATCCTGAGCTCAATCCCCATTACTGCAAAAACAAAAATAAGAACAAAAACAAAAACAAACAAGCAAAAACCCCACATGTTTGAACTGCATAGTTTATATTTCTTTTTATTTATTTCTAAATGACTATTTAATTTTGCATGTTTTTGAAATTTATAAAATGGAATCACTTGCCTATATCCCATATTCAGATGTTGCCAGTCCTACTGACTCTCACTTATGCACAAGTATGTGTTTGTCCTGTTGCATCTGTAGTTCTTGTGAGCAGCACAGTCAGCACACGGCAGTCCCCCGCCAAGCTCCCTCATTCGCCCTTTGCTGTGCTTCCTGCACAGCCTCCCCCACGGGTTACCTTACACTCTTCTCTGTGATTGTACTATTTTGGGAATGCTGTACAAGTGGAGTTGTGCAGGGTAATAAACATGTGGTTCCTTTTCACACACACTGCCTGCAAGGCTTGCCTAATTGTGGTGTATGTCAGTTATTTGTCCCTTTACCTCACTGCATAGTGTCCCACTGCATGTAGACTATTTGTCTGTGTGAGCACAGGTGAATCGCTTCTGTTTTGGGCCAGTGTGGATGAAGTTGCTGTGAACATTCACGTGCACATGTCAGCCTTCATTTCTGTGTAGTCCGTGCTCAAGAGTACAGATCCCTTAGATTCTTCTGTTGTGGACATTTTGTCCCATTTGCACTCTTTTTCTCCTTTCTGTCTTTCCATATGCAAACATAAATATAAATTTTCCTTCAACACTTGAGAGTAAGTTGCATACATACCTCCCCTTACAAATGCTCCATTGTGCCTTTCCAAGGGTAAGGATATTTTCTTATATATTCATAGAAAACTATCAACTTAGGTAATTTAATGTGGATATGGGTTTGATCAGCTTTACTATCTATTATGTCTTTTGTCAGTTGATAGTGTCTATGTCTCTTGTAACATCCTTTCCTTTCTTTAGTGCAAGATAATGCTTCATTTAGTACTCAAGCCAATTCTGTGAGGTATGTTTTTTATTATTGGCTCTTTTAGAGGAAACTGAGGCAGAGAAGGGTTGGGCATCTTGTGTAACAGCTCTTATGTGGCAGAGCCTTGGTTCTGAGCTTATGTTTTGACTTAAGAAGTTTCATTACCATTGAGTATATTATCAAATTTTTTAGCCTATTGTAGTGGCTGTTGGTCCTCCAGAAACTATTTATATTATCTGATATAAATAAGATTTTATTTTACAATATTTGATCCATTGTACAGTAACTTAATGTGAATGAAAAATGTGAATGTAAATTTAAACGCATTATTACAGTAAATATAGTAAACATTGCATATTGCCATGAATCTCCCTCAAGACTCTCCTCCTCATTTCCAGCAGTCTTATGCTGTGTCCTCGCCACTTTCTGAAGCAGCTCTGGAGTCCTCTCTCAAGAGTGCCTTTAGTTGAGCTGTGATGGCTGTTTTGATGTCCTGACTCATTTAAAAATGTTGACTTTTCTTGGGCATTTTGACTTTGAGGAAGAGCCAGAAATATGGTGCCAGATCCAGTGGCTAAGGTGGTGAGGATGAGAGTACTGTCCTTATGATCCACCTTTTCATTGGCTGGGTCTTGTAACAATGTTCATTGTTTTTTATCACACTGTAAACACAAGAAAGAGGTCTTCCAGAACTGCCTCAGAAAGTGGCAAGAGTGATGGCCCCTGTATGTTTGAAGTGGAGAAGAATATTTTGAAGTGACTTCCGGGCAGTATATCCTTTACTGTAATGAAATTTTTGAAATTTAAACTTTCACTGACTATTTCAGTTACATCTTGTGTTTCATCTGTCGCTCTAAGTTAGAGCTGAAATCTAGCCTTTTCTGCCTTGGACTAGCATTTATGGTACTTTGGGAAGAAGTTAGAGCTGAAATCTAGCCTTTTCTGCCTTGGACTAGCATTTATGGTACTTTGGGAAGCATTACATTTGAGATGCAGTTGTAAGCATAAAGCAGCTCATTGTCTTGCACATTAGAAATGAGAGTTTAGAGGAAACCCTGGCAAGTTGTCTGGCCTGTGCTCTTTTTTTTTTTTTTTTTTTTTGTCTTTTTGAGACAGGGTCTCACTATACAGTTCAGGCTGGCCTTAAGCTCACTTTGTAGCTCAGGCTGGTCTCGAACTCACAACAATCCTCCTGCCTCAGCCTCCCGAGTGCTGGGATTACAGGCATGTGCCACCACGCCCGGCTTTGGCCTGTGCTCTTGAAGCCAAACAAGTATTGTTTCTCCTGTGGCATTCTTGAACACTCACTCCAGCCTTTGTGATTTCTCAGAGATAGACCTCTGCTATCTCTGGAAATCTTTATCTGTCTGAGAGTTTTTGTTGTAATTAGATGTGGTGATTGAATGTGCTTTATTCTTTTAAAGCTGTTTTTAAGGTCACTACCATGCAAATAATAAAAAGTACACATGTATGAGTTGCCAAGATTACTGCTGCAGTGGGAACCCTAACTGAATTTCCTCACATCTGGTTAATGGACTGTGCACAAAGAACTGTGTAGATACAGGCCTTGTATTCACTGTGCACTACAAGTGGCAAGATCCTGATGATGTGGCTTTCCCATCAGTGACAGGTTGAGCTCTTTAAACCTGAGGGCTTAAACAATTCTGAGATTCTGAGCCTTGCCATAGAACCCAGGGACTGCACACCTCGGTACCTTCTGTTCAGAAATCTGTGGAACCACGAGCAGTCTGGGATCCAAGTGGGGAGTGGGGCTGGGTCCTGGGGTGTGAGCACCTCCATTTGTTTTCAGTCTAGTCGAGGCTACTCTATTCTTTCTTTGGTACATGGTCTCCCTATACAGTCTGGACTTGTAGTGATCCTCCTGTCTCAGCCTACCCAACCCTGGGATTATAGATGTATCCCACCATGCCCAGTTTTGGGGCCAACATGGCATGTGGTATCGGGGATTGAGCCCAGGTCCTTGCACATGTCAAGCAGGTGCTTAGGCTGCTGAGCTATCTCTCCAGCCCTCCATTTGTTTTGTGTCTTGAGAAGCAGTGTTTCTAGTGCTATTATTGGAACTTCTCTTTTTGAAGAAGAGTTGAACTTTTTTTTTCGTTATTTTTCTAGGATTGACCTGTTTCTCTGTTATCTACCTGAAATTGTTGGTCATTAAATTCATGGTGAATGGTGGAGGTTTTTATTTTGAAATGCAGAATCTAGAAAAGCTGTTGACAATCACATTGAATGGTGTGAATATGGAACATAGTTTCTGTACAGAAATGAGGGCTAGAGCCAGGGTTGGCTGGGAGGGCCTCTTGGGCCTCAGTGACAGAAGGGATCTAGAGTCAGCAGGCTGGCTTAGGGGTCATTACATGTTATGTAAGTAAAGGCCCTTTGTGCTGACAGCAGTTGTTTCCTAAATAGAGCATTTAACTTTTTTTTTTTTTTTTTTTTTTTTTTTGCGGGTACCGAGGATTGAACCTGGAACCTTACACTTGCAAGCTTTCTCATGTATAATTGGGAGTTTTTAAAAGGGATTAGAGTCTGCTCATGTTCTTCATTATAAGTTGCTCTGTGTTTGTGTGATGCATATATGTAGGAACGGATAAAGTATCTTAGCTATGAATTGATAATTGTTGAATTTCATGATGAACATCATATGGGAGTTTATTGCAATATATATTTCTACTTCTTTAAATTTCCAAAGTAAAATGATAAAAAAGTTATCTCCAAAAGATAATGATGAAAACGTTTTACTTGATGGTAGAGGCAGGGGTTGACAAAATAGATGCCCTGATTTCCAAAACTTCCTAAAGGTCGTACTGAAAAGCAACATGCTGTTTCCTGAAGGGCAGAGAATATAATTTTACACTGTTTTTGCCTACATTTACTGATCATGACAGAGATGCTAGTGTGACTGCTTATATATTGTAAAAACCTTTTGTTTTTATTGTGATATTTAGAGTTGAGCATGAATTCTGACACCAGCAGGTGCTTTCTGGTTCTTTAGAAGTGTGATGTGGTGGCACACACAGGTTATGTAATAGCTTCAGAAGCTGAGGCAGGGTTCCAAGGTTATGGCTCATGTAGGCTACACAGTGGAGTAAGTGCTTCCCTGGCAAGTGCAAGGGCCTGAGTTCAATCTCTGGTTCTGCAAACAAAACAAAACAAAACACCAACAAACAAACAAACAAACAAAAACAATCTAGGCTACAATTAGAGGCTTTGTCTAAAAACAAAAAACAAAGCCCTCAACTCCCAAAAAAGATTGTTTTACTTTAAAGGAATGAACTTTTTAAAAGTTTGTTTTTTAGTTTTTGGCGGAACCGGGGATTGAACTTGCCCTTGCACTTGTCAGGCAAGCGCTTATTCTACTAAGCCATCTATCTCCCTGGCCCCAGCAATGAACTTTTTAAATTTTATTCCTATTCTCCCCCTGCCTGGATAGAGAAAGAGGTTTTTTTTTGGTGGAACCGGGGATTTAACTCAGGCCCTTGCGCTTGCCTGGGAAGCGCTTATCCCACTGAGCCGTCCCTGCCTCTCTTATTTTTGAAGGTACTTGTGTTTGAGAATTTTGCTATTCTGTCTAGAATTTGTCTCTTAAGATCTGCACATTTTTCTTCAAGGAGAGGTTAAAATACATTTTAAGGGCTTGAAAATGCCAATTGTTAAGAAAGTTTTTAAAACATAAGTTGTCTTATTTGTTCTAGTTTGGTAATTTTGTGATTTTTTTTTTTTTTTTTTGTGTGTGGAACTGGGGATTGAATTTAGACCCTTGCGCTTGCCCGGGAAGCGCTTATTCCATTGAGCCTTCTCCCCAGCCCATGTTATTTATTTTTAAATGTACTTGTTTGTTGCAGGATCTCACTAGCAGTTTAGTCTGGTGGTGATCCTCCTGCTTTCAGCCTCCCAGCACTGGGATTATAGGTGTGGGCCACTACACCTGACTCTGGCTGGCTCAGCCCATCTTGGGAATGGGGCTTGTGATGCTGGGGATCTGACCATGGTCCCTGCACTTGCCTGAGCTTGCCTAAGTAGGCACTTTAGTCTGCTCAGCTATCTCCCAGGCCTGAGATTGAATTTATAATGTAATCCTACACAAAGTACATGGAAGAAATGAAGCTACTTGTTAAAAACTGAAACTGTTTCTACCTTGTAACATTTTGGAGTCTTATTTGATACCAAAGCTTATATTTGAAAAAGCCCTAGGAATTTTGGTTTTGTATACTGACTGCCTCATCAGAATTGCCAAGATGCTGCTGTTTTGTTAGGCAGGTAGATGATGCTCTAGATCCATGCCAGCCATACCCTTGGGAGCTCTGCACATTACTTATGCATCTTATGTTATTACCAAGATATGAGAATTCTGATGAATTTTGACTGCTGTCTATGTTTTGAACTTCAGGCATCTCTAGTCTCAACCCTAAAACCCTAAGTTTGTTCTCCTTTTTGTTTAGGCTCCTCTGTGAGCCTGACTTAAGGTATAATTTGTTCTTCGGTGATCCCTAAATTTGACCTCAGCCCAGTTATCTTCTGTGCTCCTGCTTCCTGTTGAATGGATGCTTTTGGTGTTGTAGGTCTCTTTGGGCAGCTTGTCCAGCCCTAGGAAGTACTCTCTGTCTCTTTTTCCCCGTCCAGTAACCCTATCCTATTGACTATCACTCTTCACTTGGATAAGCCAGAAAACACCTTGCCTTTGATCACCCCCTTTGTTCCCCTTCATGTGGAGTTGATTAGCATGTTTTGTTAATTTGGCTTCCTGAATATTTCTTTTTATTTTTCTTCTTTTTTTAATGTATTAGTACAGGGTCTACAGATCACTACACAGATCAGACTTGTGGTGATCCTCCTGTTTTCAGCCTCCCAAGCTCTGAGATTACCACACCCAGCCTCAATCGCTGTCTCAATGTGTCCCCAGGGGGTGGGGCCAGCATAGACTAGTCCCTGAGTCTGCCTGAGCAGGTGCTTTAGTCTGCTGAGCTTTCTGTCAGGCCATTATTCTTGTCCTGTCCCTACCCATTTTCTACCCTGAAGCTAGAGGGATCTTATTAGAGTATAAATGTCATATTCTTGACTGTCACACTTCAGAACTTCCCCATTATTTGTACGAAAAAAAATGAAATGCTCTTAATGTATCCCATAGGCCTTGGCCTGGTGTGGCCCTTGCTTTTCCTGCCAACCTCGTTTAACTTACCTTTCCCTTTGTCCTTGGTGCTGTAGCCCATTCCTTAAATATGCTCTGCCTTCCCAGCTGCAGAGTAGGAATGCAGTCTTGAGACACGAGTCAGTCTGTATGATTGCTTGACTGTTGTCTTTCTTCTAGTGGTAAGCTTCATGAGAAGGACTGATGGCTTTTTCTTTTCTCATATGTGCATTCCTGAAGGCCAAGCAGAAGTGTCTAGCATGATGGGGGAGCTCAGCCCTTTCTTGATAACTGAGGAATGAATAGTGAGTATTTTGATCAGACTCCTAATGCACAAAGTGAGACCCAGGGTACAGGTTAGGCCATGGCACATTTAAGGGCCCTTTGTAGCTGGAGCATTCTTTTGATTGGGGGGGGACAGACTCAGCCATGCCTGAGATTGGTTGCTGGCTGTGGGGTGCAGAGCTGGCCATGGGGGTGTAGAGCAGCGGAAGCTGCCTCTGTGTAGAGGGAGGTCCTGTGGACCAGGCTGGAGCAGCGATCTGTGCCCTTGCAATGTTGGGACTGAATGGATTGCATGCAAGTGTATTGAGGGGATAAAGTTACAGTGAGTTCCATGATCTCAGTCCTTGCATTAAGCATTTTCCTTTGAGACTAGCAGAATTTTTCCACAAATTTATTCAGCAAACAATAATAATAATCTGCTTGGGATACAGAGATGTATACAATATTTTCAATCTAAGTCTCTCAATTACTATTTTTAGTACAATTGTTTTAAAACTTTAAATAAAAAATATGTACCTTGGTTCACTAACTTAATGTGTTCCATGATTCTTGGGAAGATGGCGAAGTCCTGTTTGTCACCCATATGGAGCTCACAAAGTGCAGCAAAATTTTGCTGAATTCTTTTTTTTTCCCCCCACCCCCCTGCTGAATTCTTATTTGTGAACAGAAGCATTTGTAACTGAGGTATTGGTGCTATGCAAATTCCGCCAGTAATTTACACTGTACTTTACAACTTAGACAAGCAGTTGGGAGCTAGTGGTTTTTGTTTGCTTTTGAGATAGGATCCCTATATGTAGTTTAGGCCACTGTGTAGCCCATGTTAGCCTTGAACCCAGGGCAGACCTCCTGTGTCAGTCTCCCAAGTACTAAGATTATAGACGTGCACTACCATGCTCAGCTCTGAAGCTGTTCCTTTTAAAGTTTAATAGTTTTTTTTTGTCATTGTTGTTAGATCTGAGACCCATTTTGAGTCAATTTTTGTATAAGGTATGAGGCTTGGATAAAAATCATTATATGTAATGTATAATATATATATGCCATATAATATATATTTTATATGTTATACTATATAATATGCTATATACTTATTATATACTATGTAATATATCATATATACAATATACAATAGCTTATATTTATCATATATACTATATATCACATAATATATACTATATGCTATATACTTTGTATATCTGGAACAACCACAGAGTGGGAAAAAAATTTTACCAGCTGCATTGACAACCAGATCTGGAATATGTAGAGTATGCAATATATATATATATATATGTGTGTGTGTGTGTATGTGTGTGTGTGTACACACTTTAACCAGTCAATTGGTATCCAGTTAACCAGCAACATTTTTTTTTTGAGTATTGTATATCGTTAATATTGAAGTCATATTGTAAATCTCCAACTTCTTATAATCAAGAATACCCTTATCTGTTGTCTCACTCTTGACAGATTTTGGTCTCAACATAAATTCCCTGGGGAAGTGTCTAATCTTCTAGCACTTATCAATGGCATGCTCGTTGAAACCTAGCAAGAGGTGTCTGTGACAAAGGTGGAAGGATTTTCTGTTCTTGCAGAGTTGATAAATAAAGGTGCCTAGATTACTAACATCATGAATTTCTTCAATAGCAACTAGGTCATCATAAACCACATAAGTATGAAGCAAGTATGTGCCCCTGGCAAGATTGCCAAAGAGCTCCACCAGATTCTTTGGAGGTGTAACAGTGGAGGTATTCAAGGGCATCAGATAGCAGTTCCCCAGGAACACAACTAGGTAAGCAGTCATTCCCTTTTCAAAGTCATGAATGATTGCTGCAGGATCACTATCAGAGAAAGTGGAAACAGGCACATCAGTGATTGCAATGTTGTCATCCTCATGAATGTCAGCCTCCTCCATCATAGGTAGGAAGTAAGGCTCTCCATCATGAAAGGAATTTACAGGGGCCTCAGAATTCAAAAAATACACCCTTCTGTGGTAAATGGTGCTCTAGGGCACGAAGTATTTGTAAATGCAGGCTCCACCAATGATAAGTCCTGGTAGGATGAATGAGAGACCTAAGAGTACACATACATCTCCCAGAGGTGCGTTCATTCCCTTCGGTGACAGATTGCAGCTCCTTGCCGGTCAGGATCTGTGCTCTGATTGTGTGAATCATGAGGGTGTCCATGTCTTGCTGCACCACCTCCTTTTGCACCCCTGCGAGTGTGTTGAAAGTGACTTTCACCATGGTGTATCTTCTGGCTGCGCAGTAAGGCGTGGCTGGATTCAGTGTTCCAGGCTGCAGGATGTAGATCACACTTGCCCAAGCACTCTCTTATATTCTCACCAGTCTGCCTAATATGCCCAGCAACATTTTTTGAAAAGACTTTTTCTTCCCTTGACCTGCTTTTTCAGTGTGAGAAATCAGCTAGGTATATTTATATGGTATTGCTTCTGTGTTCTCTGTCTTGTTTTATTGGTCTAGGCATCTGGCTCTCAAAATAGCACTGTTTTGACTTCTATCACTGTCTATAGTGTGAATTCTCCAACTGAATCCTTTTCCTGTTCATTATTTTAGGTATCTTGGTTCATTTACATTTCTATATAACTTATAAGGTAAGTTTACCTAGATTCATAAAAAGCCTTGGCATTTGGTGAAAGCTGGGTTGGCATTACAGATCAGCTGGGAGCAGTGCCACTTTTAGCATATTACTCTGCCCCACGCCATTTACCACTTCAGGTGGCTCCTAGGGCGCTGCCACAGTTTAAGCCCCTGCTTTGTAATTAGTTGTCTTAATATTTGCATTCACTGAGAGCTGTGTCAGGTATTATTATGCTTGCTTTTAACTCTCTAATGTAATTTTGAAAGCTTGAGAAAGATGGCAATACTAGTACATTGACCTGTAAAATTACCTGGTATTATATTTTTTGTCTGATAGTACTATTCTTTTAAGAATAGCCCCTTTAGGGGCTAAACACCTTTACTGGAAGAAAGATGGCCACTTTCATAAATGTTGCACTGGCTTTCGCTATGCTGAAGATTAATCCTAGACCTTTGTCCTTTACCATGAACTAAACTAAAATCAAAATGGGTCAAAGATATAAATATATAATCTGCTGAGATGATAGAATAGGTTAAACTCTTGAAGATATAGGTATAGGCAAAGACTTTATGAACAAAATCCCAACTTCACAGGAAATAGTACAAAGAATTAACAGCTAGGATCACATCAAATTAAAAAGCTTTTACATAACAAAAGAAACACCATCAAAAGAGTGAAGAGTTAGCCACAGAATGGGAATTTTTTTTACCAGCTACTCAAAGGACTAATATCTAAATATGTAAAGAACTAAGAAAATCCATCCCCTTCCAGATTTAAAGATCTAATGCAAAAAATGGCCTTCTTGTCAGATGAAAAAATAGAATTAGCAAATAAATATATGCCAAAAATGACCAGCATCACTGGCCATTGTTGAAATTCAAATTAAAAGTACAGTGAGATTTGATCTCACTCCAGAAAGAATGGCTGTAATCAAAAGATCAACCAATAACAAATACTGGCAAGGCTATAGAGGAAAAAAGAACCTGCTTGCAGGCACTTTAATCTGCTGAGCTATTTGGCCGGCCCCTCCAAATTTTTTAATTTTTTTAAATATGTATTTAGTATAGGGTCTATAGGGTCTCACTGCACAGATTGGATTCACACTGATCCTCCTGTTTTTAGACTCCGAAGTGCTGGGATTAAAGGCATGCACCACCATACCCTGTCTCATTCCTAGTCTCAACGTGCCCCAGGGGTGGGGCTGGCACATTGTGCTGGGGATTGAACCCCGGTCCTTGCCCCTGCCTAAGCAGGCACTGTTACCTGGTGAGCTATCTGGCCAGCCTTCTTCAAAAAATTTTGGATTTTGAAACATTCCAGAGTTTTGGGTTAGGAATATTGTGCCTGTAAAGGTTTATCAGAATATTGAATGTACTGTCTTAGCGGAGACAGACATTTCTGACCTACCATTTCCCAACTGTTCTATGAATCATAGGTTAATGGATCCCTGGAGGAACTCACTCTGGGCTCCTTCAGAGCTGTACCTGGAACAGAGCTTGCTTACTGTATCCCAGGAGCTGCTTTGGATGGATCAGCTTGTCTTCAAGCAGAAGGAGCACGGGCATCCTTAGTCTCACTCAGTTGCCAAGGAAGTGGAGGGGTTGCAGGAAGGGTGGGAGTTTCGCTGTGAAGAGGCTGTAGCAAGGTCTGGGGAGTTGGAGCTGGAAGATGGACAATGGAGTTTCAAAACCAGGAAATCCTTGCCAGAGTGGTCTCTAAGAATTGAGGAGGAAGAAGAAGCCTATTGTGTTTTTAATATCTGGGAGGATAGTAATGGCCCTTAGTCTTGGCAAGTCTGCTTTTCTCAGGAAAATGAGTTGGTTTTTATTATCATATGATTTTTTATTTTATGTTCTCTTACTGAATACTCCCTGGGTTCCAGCCTTGCCTTAGATGAGCTTTTATCTGTCACAAACTGGATTTAGCTGTGAGCACAGGACTTACCCAGAGCACACCTTTAGAAAAGCTTTAGCGCTTTTCTTTCTGTCTCTAGTGAGATGATCAGAACACAGGACTACAGAGGTCAGGAGAAAGAAGAGATGAAATGGCATTAGTTTTAATAAGAAGCTTCTGTTAAGTGGACTTTCTAAAAACTATGAAACATTTCAGGCAAATATAGAATAGAGCACCTGCCTCCATTCAGCCAAATTCAGTAATTTTTGTACAGTTGCCTTATTCATATTTTAACCAGTCTTCCTCTGCTAGAATATTTTAAAGAAACCTTTGATATCACTTTAAAATGTAGACATAATCTCACCATGCAATATAAAAATGTTCCCGTAGTCATAATGCTCTCCATTGACACACTGAATGCAAAGTGGATTGTCTATTGCTAGTGCCCCATGAGGGCCCCCATTTCTTTGGATGTGCTGAGAATGATCCTTTGTATACTCTTCATGCCCTGTGCCTAGCAGGCTCCGATAGCTGCAGAATCCTTTCCTTAAAAGGAGGCTTTCCTACTTGCCAAGGCCAACGTAGTGTCCCCTGGCCATCTCCTGTGCCTCACTGCCTCTGTGTGTGGTTACACGTGCTGTCTTTTTGCCCTGGAATATATAAGTGCCTCTGAAGGAGGTGGCTTCCTGGTCATGTTGGTTGCCTTCTGCCCAGGACCTAAGGAGAAGGCCTCGCATACAGAAATAAAGTCAGTTCTTAGGCACAAGTCAGCTCTTAGATTAATGATAAATGATCCCAGCATTTTTTCAAAATTTTATAACTGCTATCTCTTCTTACAACTGATTCCTATTCCAGAGCTTTCCTTTTCTCATGGGCTTTAACCAACAGCTGTGTTTGTAAAAAGTGCTGTGCTGTTGTCCCTTTCAGGACATTTAATCTTTTAAATCCCTCAAATATTTTGTAAAATAAGAGCAAAGTCACTTCTGACCTGTTAAGAGGCAATGTTTTTACTGACATAACTCTCATTTGAGATCACTTACATGAACTCGCAGTTAATAAATCTGTCTTGGCTTATGTGAAAGTGGATGGAATGAATTTGTAGCCCACATATCCTCAAACTGATTATTGGTCCTCTTTGATTTTAGTGTGTCATTTGTATCTCATGTAGTGAGTATTTTTAAATTGTTATATTGTTAGTTGTTGGGAATATTCTGTAGCAGGATAAAAATATAATTAAATGAATTAAAAATCATTTATTTATTTGGTATAGCATCTTGCTATGCAGCTTGAATTCATAGTGATCCTCCTGTCTCAGCCTCTGTAGCACTGAGATTACAAGAGTGTGCCACCATGCCAAATTTTGATGGCTGGCATGGCACACTGGGGATTCCGGGCTAGCATGGCATGTGGTACCAGGGATTGAACCTGGGTCTTTACACTTGCCAAGCAGGTGCTTAGACCACTGAGCTATCTCCCCAGATCAAAATATAATTAAATGAAATAGATGTGAATATAATTAGACTTGGGTTTTCTAAAAACATGTTATTTTAGATATACAGAAGACACACAAGATGGATACGGAAATTACTCTGGATTCTGCACCAGATGTTCCTCAGTGTTAGCATTTTACTATACCTTATTTTCCTTGACATTCAATCCATTTTCTTGTTTGCTTGCTTTCCTCCTTCCCTTTTTCCCTCCCTCTGACTTGATTGACAGATTGGAGAAACTCAAAGCCTTCCTCTTTTTATACCATTGTACAAGTATCAAAATCAGGAAGTCAGTACAGACATAGGTAATACCAGTAACTAACCTATGGTTCTTATTTCCTGTCCCACTTGCATCTCTGTTAGGAAAAGACAATCCTGAATCAGAATTGCAGAGTTGTATCTTTAAGTCTCCTAATAGAAAGGTATTTCCTTTCCTGAATTTTTATGTTTGAAGATTTTAGGCCATTTATTTTGTAGCAAGTCCTTCCATTTGGATCCAACTTGTATCTTGAAAGTGACATGTTTTCCTTAGTGTATAGTATCAGAGGGCAGATGATGTCAATTTTCCCTTTTCATAGGTATTTGGTCATTTTGGTTAAATTGGTTAAATTGGGTCTGTCAGACTTGGGTAATAGTATGAATTATGATGATCATTACCAGTGGTAACTTTCTATCATTTCCTACATTTATTAGTTAGAATTCTGTAAAGAATCACTTCCATTTCATTTATTTATTATATTGTTTTTAAAAATCAGTGTAAACTCAAAGATTCTTATTTAGGGGGATGTAGTTTTGTCTGAGTTACTTTTTATTTATTGCTGGGACAAAATACCTGACACCCAGAGTCAAGGAAGGGAAGATTTATTTAGCTCAGTTTGTGGCTGTTTTAGTCTGTATTTGGCTGGCTGCCAGGCAGAGTGGCACATGGCAGAGAGGAGAGCAGCAGTTTATGGCAGCAGAAAACAGCTAAGAGCAAAGGTTAAGAGCAGCAGCTGTGGCTTCTAGCCAGGCTCTCTCTCCTCCTTATAATATAAGCAGGCTACCCTGAAGTGGGGGTGTAGAATTCATACTGTATCTATGACCCCCTCTTGCACAGGATGAGGATGTTTACAACTAAGCATTCTGGCTCCCTGCTGAGTCACTTAATTAAACTGTTAAACTTCTCAAGTTCACACAATGTATCAACCACTACAGTTGTTATCATTTCAACACATCTTGGTATATCATGCAAATTGCCCAGAAAGGGAATTTGCAATTGGCTCCTATGAGCTTTGACATCCCTGACATTTTTTGACTATTTCCTTACTCTCTGAGACAAGAGGACAAGAAGATATCAAAGGCCAGAGCTTGGCAAATTTTCTGTAAGTGGTCAGAGAAGACTCTTTGTGAGTTGCCCAGTCTGAGCTATGCCTGTTTAGGTCTGTCTTGGATGGTTTGTGACCTGACAACTGGCCATGCTCCCATAGAAGTTTATTCACAAAAGCAATGGATGACTGGATCTGACCTGTGGACCATCACTGGGCAAGCCCTCTTTTGGGTTCTGTTTGTACTCCTCTACCCTAGTCTCTGAGCTGGCCGCTTACCTAAGGAGTCCTGCTTCCTTTTAGTGGCATTCAGAGGTGGTGATCTGGTTACTAGATATGTCCACTGCTTCCAGGATATCTTTTTGCTAAGCTTTTGGCAGATAGAGTTGGAGATGTAAGAATATATTCATACATAATGACATACATTTATGTGTATATAGATGCATTTGTATTCCAAACTGTCTCTAGGTATTATAAACCATTGAGTTATATCATGTCCAGTTCCAGCCTTTCTGTGTCTGAAATTTCTTTCTCTAACATTGATATAACTGGCTCCAGTTTTCCATAAATATTTACTTATTTGTTCAGTCTTAGAATACATAGAAAGTAGACTTCAAATTGTAAACCTTTATCTTTGAAAAACACACCTACTAACTGTGGAGTTTAATCTTTGTTTTCACTTTTTTTTTACTGCATTAGGTTTTGGTTAGATACTGTGCTCAAAAGTTAAGTCATTCTTGTCTTCCTCACCCCTGCTGCCTTCTAGTATGTTGTGATTTATTTATTTTGAATTGAAAAATAAAAGTACAGTTATATTTTATTTACTTATTTCATGTCATCATGCTGTATTATTGAGTACAGATGACTTCCCTTGTGTCACCTAGAGACCACTTTACTTACTCTGCTTGGCTGCCAGCACGTATCTCTCTTCAGCAGGGATGAGGCAGATTCCCTTTTCCTAGGTAAGAGAAATCCATGGTTGTTGCCTTTGCCAAGGTGGACAACTGCATGGGAAAGCTGTTTCCGTTAGCGTCTTTCACATGGACCACAGGAGCCAGGATGTCTTGCCTGGTTAGTGATCACAGCACTCCTTAGCACCTCCAGTTACCATACACAGGTTACAGTGTCAAACTTGATAAAATTGGTAATCTTGCCAGTATCCAGACCAATATGGATGGTATTATTCACCTTGATTAGGGGAGCAGGGTAGTGAATGGTGTAAGCATTGTGGGTCACCAGATGTGCGATTCCTTTTGTGCCCATGAAGATCTTACATCTGGCCTCAGGTATAATGTGGTGAACAGCAAAGCCACCCTTGATGTCAGATCAGATGGAAATTCTCTGCAGTCTTGTCAATGCTGGTGACACCCTTAAAACCAGCAGGGTAGGTTATATCAATTTGGACTTTGCATCAATCTTAAGCACTGCCTGCAAATCTTCTTTCTTATTTATTTATTGTTTTTTGTTTTTTGGCAGACCTGGGGATTGAACTCAGGCCCTTGTGCTTGCCAGGCAAATGCTTATTCTACAGCGCCATCTCCCCAACCCTACAAATCTTCTTTACTTCATTGTCTGTCTGCGTGTACTGAGTTTGTTCTCTAGGAAGATGATGAGAGCCTGATGTCAGATTTTGGAGACCGGTAGATAGATGAGGAGCAAACACACTGGTCAATTTAACCAACATCCAATGCTTTGGAGGACCATGAGCCATGGCTATGCTGGGAACAGAAAGAGCAAAAGTGTACATTCATGATATGCAGCATATTTTGATATATACATGGTGAAATGACCAAATTGAGCAAATAAACACACCAATGATTGCATATACTTAAGTTTTTCTTGTGGTGAAAACACCTAAATCTCTTGTAGCAATCAAGTGTGCAACATATTGTTAACTAGTCATCATGATATATAATAGATCTCTTGAATTTACCCCTATGCACTGAAATTTCATATCCTTTGACCAATGTTTTCCTAATTCCTCCCAACCCCATACTTATTGATAACTGCCATTCTCTCCTCTACTGCTGAGTTCAACTTTTTTAGATTCTACATGTAAGTGAGGTCTTGCAGTGTTTGTCTTTCTTTGCTTGGCTTGTTTCACTTGGCATAATGTGCTCTGAGTTTATATTATCACAAATGGCAGGATTTCCTTTTTAAAGGCTGCATAGAATGCCATTGTATACATATCACATTTTCTTTATCCATTGGCACTAGGCTGACTGTGTGTCTTGGTTATGGCAATGCTTTAAACATGCAAGTGCAGCTAGCTCTTCTGCATTTCATTTCATTTGAATACACTTGCAAAAGTAGAATTGATGGATCATGAATAGTTGTATTTTTAAATTTTTGAGAAACTTTTATATTCTTTAATGATTGTACTAATTAACATTTTCTCCAGCAATGTATGGGGTTTCCCTATCAATAGGGTTTCCTTACCAACACTTGGTTTTTTGATCATGGCCATTCTAATAGTTATGAGATATTATTTCATTGTGGCTTTACATTCCACCTCTTTGATGACTAGTGATACTAAACATTTTCCATGTATCTGTTGGCCATTTGTATGTCTTTTACCCATTTTTAAAAGGGAGTTGCTTTCTTACGATTGAATTCCTCATATAGTTTAGCTATTAATGCCTCAGATCTATGGTATTATGGTTTGTATCTAGTTGTACCCTCAAAGTCTCACACAGCCATTGGGGCAGCCAGCTTCTAAAGTTTCTGATTGATTGATAATCCAATGCTAGGATTATGGGAGTGAGTGGTGCTGGGATTATGGGAGTGAGTGCTATAGCCTCCCTGGGGAAGATAGCCTGAATGCAGTATGAGGACGGGAAAGAGGCTTGCCTCTATTTTCCACTTCCCCTTTGGCTCTTTCTGATTTACTGCTTATCCTCTACCTTGAACTGCTGCCCTCTGTCATGTGCCACTCTCTGCCTTGGAGCCTGTGATTATGGGATGAAACCTCCACAAAGTATGAGCTAAATAAACTTTTCCTTCCTTAATTTTGGGTCTCCCAGCAAGGAGACAAAAGTGATGGAGACATATGAGTTAGAAATGTATTCTCCCACTCCATAGGTTGTCTTTTTACTCTGTTGGTTGTTTACTTTGCTATGCTTTATAGTTTGAAGCTATCCTACTTGTCCTTTATTGCTTTTGCTTTTGGGTTCATATCCCCCAAAGTATCTTTGTCCAGGTCATTGTGATGGGGTTTCATCCCTTTGTTTATTTCTAATAGTTTAACAGTTTCAAGTCTTACATTTAAGATTTTTGTATATGATGTAAGATGACAATCTTAATTTCATATTTCTGCATGTGAATATATAGTTTTCTTACCACTATTTTATTCAAGAGACTGAACTGGCAGAACTGAGGATTGAACTCAGGCCCTTGTGCTTCCTATTGGGTGTTCTTGGCATTTTTGTTGAAGATCAACTGATTGTAAAAGTGTGTATTAATTTCTGGCTCTTTATCATGTTCTGTGGATGTGTGTGTTTGTTTTTGTGTTGGTACTGTGCAATTTGGAGTACTATAGCTTATTATTATTATTATTATTTTTTTTTTTGCAGAACCGGGGATTGAACTCAGACCCTTGTACTTGCCAGGCAAGTACTTATTCTACTGAGCCATCTCCCCATACTATAGCTTATATGTGGTATAATGCTTTGGCTTTGTTCTTTTTACTAAAGATTATTTTGACTGTGGGGTCTTTTGTGGTTCATTGTGAATTTCAGCTTTAGTATGAATTCCTTTTATTTCTGTGACAAATACCATTGTACTTTTGATAGGGATTGAATCTATACATTGCTTTAAATAGTAAGTACATTTTTATTCAAATATATAATCATCTTCATTTTAACTCATGAATACATTAGTATGATCTCAGAATTGTCAGGTACATTCATATTTACAATAGAAAACCCAAACATGACTTCTCCAAGGACACACATAATTTTATGCACTTATAGTGGATTAATTAAAAATCCTAAGTGGTTGTCTGAAAATCCCATTGTCTCCTTGAGAACGATGGCAATAAAAAAGCCAAACTACCTTAATCAGTGGCAACTTTCAGCTTCATAGGCCTCTGGTAAATCTTTGTTTTCCTTCCATTCTGTTTTTCATTTTAAATCTTTATTTCCTCCTGTGTCTCCTTTCATTTAAACATTTTACCCCTACTTCTCAGTTATCTATAAAATGTCCATTTAGAAAGTACTTGGCAGGGCTGTTGAGATAGCTCAGGGAACTAAGTGCCTGTTTAGGCAAGCACACGGACCAGGGTTCCATTCTTTGTACCTCATACTGCACTGCCCCGCCCCCAGGCGTGCTGAGCAGCAACTGAGTCCATGCGTGATGGCGCATGCCTGTAATCTCAGTGCTGGGGAGGCTGAACACAGGAGGGTCGCTATAAGTCCAACCTGTGTAATGAGACCACGTACAAAAGAAAAAATGGGAGGCTGAGGCAGGAGGGCACTGAGTTCAAGGCCAGCCTGAATTGTATAGGGAGACTGTCTCAAAAAGGCAAATAAATAAATAATAAAAACCCCAAACCAAAACAGAAAAAAAAACCCTCACACTGTATTGTGAGTCCTTGTCTAAAAAAACAACACTAAAAAACAAGTGCGGACAGCAATACTATTGGAAAACAAATGCCAAGATAACCACTATCACTTTACCCAGTCTCTCTAATTCAGTAAAACTTGGTCATCCACCACAAGTCCAGTATGGTTACTCTTTTTTCCTGCCTAAAAAGTTACCTGGAATCTCTAAATTCAAGGAAGAGATCGGTGCTTGATGTTGGTGTTGTTGGTGACTGAAAGAGTAAGTACATTTTAACAGTACTAATTCTTCTAGTCTGTAAACATGGAATATTTTTTACATTTATTTGTGTCTCAATTTCATTCCTTTCATCAATGTTGTGTTATTTTAAGAATGGTTAGGACCATTCATTTCTATTTGTGTTGCATTTTAAGCCAATCTCTATTTAGCCCTTTCTTTTATTCTTGTTTATTTTAGATTGCTGATTTTTGAATATGTTAAGCATAAATGTGGTTCCAAAATTCCAAACATGTAAAAAAAGGCATAGACATTGATGTGTTGTTCCACATTCATTTCTTTTACCCTGTTTTTATCTATCTCTTTTTTACTTTGTTCTCATTAACCCCTGTTAGGAAGCAATCTTATTAGTTTCTAATTTACTATGTTGTCTTTTTGCACAAGTGAACATATATGTATAATTTTTTTCTTTGTTACTAAAGGTAAGCATACAGTAGATGTTGCTTTGTTAATTCATGAGTTGATAAGTTGGTCAAAATAGAACATTTCTCTGTGGTGAAATGTGTGTCCTCACTTAAGTTAGTGAAGATAAAAAACTTCATCAGGTTATGGTGAATTTAAACCAAGAAAAAGAAACAAGCCAGGCTCACCCAGGTATTTTGCCTTGAATTAAAAAGATAATAGACACAGCCAGGCGTGGTGGCGCAGGCCTGTAATCCCAGCACTCGGGAGGCTGAGACAGGAGGATTGTTGTGAGTTCAAGACCAGCCTGAGCTACAAAGTGAGCTTAAGGCCAGCCGGAACTGCATAGTGAGACCCTGTCTCAAAAAGACCGAAGAAAAAAAAAAAGATAATAGACACTTAGGTCCCAGGGATCTTGCAGGTAACAGTTTCTCTCTCTTGGCCCTGTTGTCCACCAGTCTAGGTCTTTCTTTCCTTCTTTGCCTGAGGCACAGTTGCATGGAATCTACTCTTCATTGTATCCCACATCATCCTCTTTTTTAGTTCACTGTATCATTTTGGTGGCACACATCCTTTAACAGCTTTGAAAGAATACAGACATTTTTTTCTAGTTGGTGTTGATAGTTTTACTAACTTCATTGTTAGTTTTGTCACATGTAGAATTTTTAGAAGTAATTTTCCTTAAAATAATTTTCCTATCATTCTGAGGAAAATTTCCAGTAGTCCCAGTGTTTAACTTTCATTCCTGAGGATCTAATTTTCCCTCCAGTATCATTTCTGCTTAGCCTGAATTATTCCCTTTGGTACTTTTTTTGTAGCCATTTTGCTGGGGATTAGTTTTATCCTTAATCTGGAATATGTTTTCAGTTTTCCATCCTTGCTGAAGGATGTTTTTGCTGGATATAGAATTCAGGATTGAAAGTTTTTTCTTTTAGTCCTTGTGTTCTAGCTCTCAAGTAGGGTGATGATAAGAAAGGAAGGGAAATGTACTACCACTTAAAGATCTATTTCCTCTCTATATAGCATGTCATTTTCCTTTGACTGCTTTAGACTTTCTGTGTCTGGTTTGTGTGGTTTTATTTTATAAGGTTAAATATAATTTTCTTTGATATTCTCCTAGGAGATACTTTGATTTATATGTCTTTTATTAAATCCAGGATGTTATCTTTTTTTTTTTTTTTTTCACTCTGGGGGACTTTATCCTGTGGAACTCTCATTACCCTTATATCTGATCATTGGTATTTTCCTTTACTTCCACAGTGTTCAGTCTATCTTCTTGTTCAGCTTGCTTGCTTGCTTTTCCTTTCTTCTCTTTTCTTTTTTGTATTTTTAATACAGGATCTACAGAGTCTCACTATGTAGATCTGACTTGTAGTGATTCTCCTATTTTCAGCCTCCCAAGCTCTGGGATTACAGGCACCCCACCACGCCCAGTCTCAATTGCCACCTCAGTGCACCCCAGAAGTGGGGCTGGCATTGAACGCTGGCCTCTGTGCTCTGCCTATGCAGGCGCTTTAGTTCGCTAAGCTGTCTGGCTGGTCCTTGTTCTTTCTGTTTTTCAGATTGTATAATTTTCATTGATAAAGCTCAAACTCAAGGACTGGGGAGTTGGCTCAGTAGAATAAGCACAGGGCCTGAGTTCAATCCCTGGTTCTGCCAAAAAAAAAAAAAAAGCTTAATCTCACTGACCTTTATTCTTTTTTTGTTTCACTATTAAGATTACACTGAAGATTTTGTTTCAGGTAATAAAATTATTAGTTTTTAAATTTCAAAATTTTAAAATAAATTTTTATTTTTGTGTTGAGATGTCTTTATTGATATTTTTCTCTTTTCAGACATTCCAAATGTCTTGCCTTTTACCTGAATGAACATGGTTATATCATAGCTCATAACTAAAGATTTAAAGTTCTTTTTTTTTTCCTGTATTTAGGGTGTTGAGGGTCTCACTATGTAGATTGGATTTATAGTGACTCTCCTGTTCACAGCCTCCCAAGTGCTGGGATTATAGGCACGGCTATCATGCCCAGTCTCAGTTGCTACCTCAAGGTGCTCTCGTGGTGGAGCTGGCACAGTATGCCCGGGATCGAACCCCAGCCACTGCAGTCTGCCTGAGCAGGTCATTTATTCATTTTAATAAGAAAAAAAGATAAAATAGTGATGAACCAGTGTAGGAGATGCTTCCTGGTCCTTGTCTCAGTCCAAGAAACCAATATTTGTAATCCCAAAGTTACGTTATTGGAATCCCATCAAGTTGATTCCAATTTACCACTTTCATGCAACCCACGGTGAAAATGAAGACATTAAATTATATTTTTAATCATCAGGGACTCAAGGGGCTCTACACCCAGCCATGAAGATGGCTTTTCGGAACCAAGAGAGTGACCCATGGCCTCACCCAGTTTTATTCAGTGGAGTGGCTTTAGGAGAATTGACTGAGAACTGTGGGAAGTAGGTGACTACTGTGAGCTGAGCTAGGTGGGTGGCCTACATTTACCTCTGCCATATGCAGAGAGTATATGCAGAGAGAATAATCTGCATTATATAGTATTTAATATTTTGGGGGGTCTGGTGCTTTAGCTTTGATGTAGTCTTTCAAGCCCCAGGAAGTCATAGCCTCTATCTCCAGGCTCCATCCCAGCTGGCAGCATGGAGCATTAGCTCCACCGTCCTGTCTCCACCCAGCTCACATTAAGGAGCAGCAGGCTTACCAGGGAAACACGCATGCCACCTTCAAAGACTATCGCGAGCACCTCAGCTAGACCAATACACATTGCTTAAGGCCAACTGAAGGATAAACAGAAGTCCTAGCCAGCCCTGTACATGACAATATGAGGAAATAGGATCAGACTCAGTCAAAATGGAGATAGTTGCTTTTCTTTCAAGGAGAGCTGCTTAGGTGGTCCCCCACAAACCAGTTTCAAAACAGGTTAGTAGGACGTTTATAATAATTAATACATTGCATATTGTTCTTCATATTAGTTATTCAGAGGACAGGATGCAGACATGATATCTTGTCTAAATAATATTAATACAAACTTTTATTCTCAGTGAACTAAGAGAAAGTAGCTGTATATCTATCCTAACTCTCTTGTGTGTGTGTGTGTGTGTATATATATATATATATATTTTTTTTTTTCCTTCCCCACCCCTTTTTCCTTCCACAACAAAACTGTCCTTTACACTTTCATGAAGTTAGTAACACATGACACCAGGTTGCTTAGCAACTGATAGCAAACCCTAACCAGGCAGGATGTTCATCTCAGGGTGAGGTAGCTTGTTTGCTTTAGGCACTGGGCCAAGTCCTACCTACATATATTTGATCTTTTCCTAGCTTCCTGGCTCCCAACATATCTCCCTTCTAAACAGGTGATTTAAAGTTCTTTTTTTTTTTTTTTTCCTTTCATTTTATTGAACTACAAATGTCACTCAGACAGTTTCAAGACACCTTAACAATACAGATTTGATAAATTAATACATTGCAAACTGTTTTCATAATGTTTTGGTATTGTACAAGGTGCATACATGATATTATATTTACAGGTATTATTTTACCAGATGTCTCTTATCAGTGAATTAAGAGTGTAGCTGCTTACTTATTTTTTATACCTGAATTATATAAAAATTCAATAATTATTTTCCTAGTGGATGGCCGTAGTACTAGAAGCTGACATAATATCCTGTCCAACCACCATTAGTGCAGATCTTGCCTCTCATAGAATTATGTAGAAGCACAGCATTATCTATCCCAATAAAGTTCTTGTTTGATAAATCTAACATCTGAGTTATTTTGAGGTTGAAACATGTTAATTTTTTTCCATTAAAATGAGCCAGATTTTAGAGCCAGGGAGATAGTCTGGTGGCCTAAGTGGCTGCCTGGCAAATGTAGCGACTCAGATTTGATCCCCTGCACCAAGCTGGCCACCGAAACCAGGTGTGGTGGCACACGCCTGTAATCCCAGCACAGGGGAGGCTGAAGACAGGAGGATCACTGTCAGTCCAAGCTGCATAGCAGGGTCCTGTACCAAACAAACAAATAAATAAATAATATTTAAAAAAATGAGTCAGATTTTTAGGGTTCTTTGTGTGTCAGATAATCTTGGGTTATATATATGTATTTTTAAAGAAACAGAGTCTTATTATGTTGCTTAGGCTGTCCTCAGCCTCCTAAGCTCATGCGAGCCTCTGGCTTCAGCCTGCCACACAGCTGTGTCAGCAGGCACACAGGCTTGCAACTGTGCCTGGCTTGAATTGTATCTTGAAAATGGTTAGCATTATCTTGTGTAGATTCAAAATCTGTCAAAATCTTTTGAGAAATCAGTGCTTTTGATTTCACTGATAGAAACTGGGTGTGGTGGCCTGCACCTGTAATCAATCCTAGCTCTTGGGAGGCTGTAAACAGGAGAATCACTACAAATCTGATCTACTAGAGACCCTGAAAATCCTGTAGACCCTTCCCTAAAGTACAACAACAACAACAACAAAAAAAAACACCCAAAAAACCAAAACCAAATATGATTTCACTGATAATTAGTTTCAGACTCCTTTAGGAGGTGGTTCAAATTCTATTCAGTGTTTTAAGTCTTTTTAAAAAAAGGTCTTAACTTTGTTACAGGGTCTTGCTACACAGTTCAGACCTGTAATGATCCTCCTGTTTTCAGCCTCCCCTGCGCGGGGATTGTAGGCTTGGGCTACCACACCTGGTTTCTGGGTTTCCAGGGTGGGGATTAAACTCAGATTGAACTCTGGTGCTTGTGCTTGGTGGGCAGGTGCTTAGACTGCAGAGCTATCTCCTGAGCCCCCAATGTTTTAAGTCTTGACGCTGTATTGAGTCTCTCCTACGCGTCTAGAGTTAGTGGGTCAGCGTGAGACTTGTAGTGTCTGTAGGATTTGAAGGTCCCTTTTCAGCTTTCTCCTCCTCGGGAGTGCTCAGACACTTCTCCTGGCCAGGCAGCCTGTGAGATTTCTATGGAGGTTTCAGCTACCTGTACTACACCCTTCCTATGATGAAGCCAGTCTGTAGAGTGAAGCTTCTACTCCTTGGTACCCCCAAAGAAAAACAAATCCAGAAATATACCCCAGTTCCAGTCACATCTCCTGGTTTCTACTCTCAACAGTCTGTCTCCATTTGTTTTCTTCCATATCCAGTTGTTTCTTATGTTTTCCCCCCCTAGAGTTTATATTTGTAACCCAAGTCACTTAGAAATCATTTTTCAGTCTTTGGGGCCAAACATTGGCTTTCCCAACCATTTTATTCCTGAGTAAATTGGGGTGATACAAAAATTTTTATTAAGAGAGGAGATTGGAAATGTGGTTTAGATTGCAAAATTGTAATGAGGAAAACCTATTTCCTAAAATGTCTTGGATAACATAGGGATTGAGAGCAGTGAGAGGGACTGAGGGACTCATTAAGAAGGGTTTGTCATTTTTATGCTACACTTGTTAAAACAACTTGAATTCAGGTAGCGTTAATTAAGTTGCAAAGGAAAGGATCTATTTAGGAACACTGTGAAAGTAAAATACAATTTGGTAATGGGCTATTATGGGAAGGAAAGAGATGAAATGGTGACTATTTGCTATTTAGGGATGCTAATGATGTTGTTAATCTGGTGTAATATGCTGGTGAAAAATTTAGTTGGGGGAGAATAAGTTGAAACACTTTCCTAGTGCTTGCTAGATTAGCAGGAAGTTGGAAAGTTAAGGAGCTTTGGAGAGTTGGACTAGAGATTTAACTCTGACAAAAATGAAAATGAGGTTTTTTTTAAAGCATTGTTCTCAACCATTTAATTTATTGAAAAGAGGTGCTGCTAGGATTCTTGATTTAGCAGCCACCATTCTTTTGTTTACATGCAGTTCTGGTTTTATTTGTTGTTCTGCTCTGTACTGGAAACATAAAGTTTTCTGCATTATTTTCAGTCAGGGGTTGAGGTATAATTTCTTTAGTTTATAACAAAACACACATTGTCCTTCTAAGCTCTGACTCCTTATCATGCAGAAAGGAGATTTTTTTGGTTCTTTTCAATGTTGAATGCTTTATTTGAAGAGTATTACTTAGGAACCACTGGGCTGAAGGAGGCAGTAAATGAAACCCAAATACTTAGGCCCTCCCTGAGTACTGCTTCCTCCAGTTCACAGAAGCAGCCCTCCACTGCTGAACTCCATCCTCTCAGGAGGCTCAGTGAAGGCTAGCCAGTCTGATGCATGTGTAGGCAAGTGTCTCATGGACTGGCACTTGTAAACAGCCAGTGCCAAACCCATTAAGTTTCTGATGAGATAGACCAAACCCTGAAGAAATTCCGGCTTGAGCTTTCTAGCATCTTGAAAGTGGCTGAAATGGCTATTAGTGCCTGAATGGGTCACCAGGCCATCATATACACCACCATAGCAGGAAAGATGGGGATAGTATTGCCTGCCATATACATGATGAAGAGGTTCATCGGAATCTGTTTGAGAGGACCCAAGGTGATATCCCAGCAGCACTTCTCCACTAGGATCCAGTCTGTCTCTTGCATATTGGTATCAGGCACTTGTTTGAATAAAATAAAAATCCCAAATGACCAACTGTGTACAGTGAATCTCCCTGGCCACTGCCCAGGTCACTTCAGCCTCTGCTGCCTGCTCCAGTCCTGCTCAGCTTAACAGCCTACTTGAGGAACGTTGCCCTTGGTCGGCTACTAGCCCCCCCCAGGCCATCATGGCAGCTGCTGCTTTTTAAAGCTGTAGGGGTCCTCTTGCCGAAAGGCACCCTTGTCACTAACTTCACCCAGTGCACCCCAAAATGAGTCTTAAGAATGGAGCCATATATGTTTTAGAAATTTATTTATTTATTTTTTGCAGTACCAGAAATTGAACTCAGGACCTTGCACCTGCCAGGCAAATATTTATTATACTGAGCTATCTCCCCAGCCCTCAATCATAGAAATTTAAATAGCAAATGCAAAAAGAGGAATCAGCAGGATATCTGAGAATTGCAGGGAGAGATAAATGCATCAGGAGACTGAGGTATTGTCATGGTTTATGTCTAGTCCCCACAAAGCCTCATGCAGACATGGGCAAACTTCTAGAGTTTGTGATAAACTCATGATCTACTGGGATTGTGGGTGTGAGTGCTGCTGGGATTATGGATGTGAATGCTACACCCAGCCTGGGGCGGAGAGCCTGAAGGTAATGTAAGGGAGGCCAACTTGGTCTCTGTAGCCATTGTTTCTGCTACTCCTCCATTTTGCTCTTGCTGCCACCTTGAAAGGTTGCTCTCTGCCATGTGCTGGCTGAGTATGGATTGAAACCTCCAGTAACTGAGCTAAATAAACCTTTCCTTCCTTCATTTTGGGTGTTGGCTGTTTGTCCCAGTAACAAGAAAAGAGTAATTGAGACAGGTGTACTGGGGACAAAGGGAGAAGGGTTTGTAATCCAAAGAGCTGATCAGTGACATTCTCTACACATGTGAAAAACAAGTTTAAAAACAAGTTCTAAAATCTGAGCTTATGCCATATTTAAGTAATGAAGGATTTTCTTTGTAGTTTTAATGAAAGCCTTATATTATTATAAAGATGATCACAAAAATCATATTCTAATGGGAGAGTAAGCATTCCATTTTTTTTTCTTTTGGAAGAAATAGAAGTTATTAGTCAAGATCACAGTTTTAAACTTTGCCAGGAGTGTGAATGACAGAAATGAAATGGTAATTAGCGTCTTAAAGTGGACAGAAGGGGAGCAGGGCCAGGTCCTTAGTTAGGATATGCTATAGAAGGAGTAAGAGCTGTGGTATGTTCAGGAGTCAGTAGATAAAAATGGGACAAAACAGATGGAGGAGGCTAAGGTGTAAATACGTAGTGACATATTTGCCCTTCATAGAAAGAAAAGAAGGATGAGTACAGGTATTGAGAAGCTTTGTCAGGGAGAAGAGTGACTGTAGCAGGAGGAGGTTGGATTTTTTTTTCATAGTAGGGATTGAACTCAGGGGATGTTGTGCTTGCCAGGCAGGTGCTTATGCTGCTGAACTGTGTCCCTGGCCCAGGAAGTTAGATGTTTCAACATTTAAGATGTTGAAAATGAGAGTTTAGAGTAAAATTGATGATTTTAGTCCTATGGCATAAAAAATACAGTAGTTAGAAATGAATCTTCCTTCATACAACAACTGGAAGATTGAAGGTGAGTGAGAGGCAATAAGAGAGTGACTACCTAGGGAACAGTGAAAGCTTAGGAAAGCAGAGCTAGTGTTTAGGACCATTTTTCTCTGGTGGACAAGTTTTTGAGGGAAGAAAGTTAGGGCCGAGGAGATGATTCAGTGGAATAAGCACTTCCCTGGCAAGTGCAAGGGCCTGAGTTCAATCCCTGGTTCTGCCAAAAAAAAAAAAAAAAAAGCTAACCAGCACATTTGATAGCCTCTTAGGGTTATAGGAGTAGAGACTGGAGTTCAGGACTTGCTAATGTGAGTTTTTTTTTTTTTTTTTTTTGTTAAATTACCCTTACTTTGGAGTGGTGCCTTGATAGGTCATGGCCGGAACAGGAGGGAATTGGATGTGGAAAAGCCTTGACAGGGACTGTTGCTTTCCTTTGAATACATCCATTAATTTTACTATCTCTGTCTTGGATATTTGGTAAAAAAAGTGCAAATATTTGAAAGATAATGATATATACTAGGCCCCCAGTTGGCACTATAAAATAATAAAAATGTGTATAGTCTAAAATAAAAATTTCTGGCAGAATATGATCAAGTAACATGAACAAAATGAAGGAGAAGCAATGGAAGAAATTACATTCCTGAGCTTCTGGGGCTGAGAATATACCTCAGACACAGTGCCTTCCTGGCAAGCTCAAGTTTGATTCCTGAGTTTGATTTCTGGTACCAAAAAGAAAATAAAAGACACAATAATAGGAGCTTCTGATCCTGGAGTTTCCAAGACAGATTTAAATATCGCTGTGCATTTAGCATTTTCAGTGCAGCCTGGTATGGTAGTGCATTTTTGCAACCCCGCCTGCTGGGGAGGTTGGCGCAAGAGGTCACAAATTCAAGGCCAGGGTAGGTAACTTTGTAAGAGCCTATCTCAAAGTAAAATATGGAAAGGGCTTGTAGTTGTTTGCTTTTCTAGCATGGGTTCAATGCCAGGACGCAGGGGTGTGTGGGGGGCAGGATATACTGGGCTTGAGAACAACTGAAGTTAGGAACTTAATGAATAAGTTTAACTGCAAGTTGAATAGAGCTGAAGAATGAATTAGTCAATTAGAAAAGAGTATGAGAAATAATGAAGAGGCTGAAGAAGACAAAGATACTGAAGTATGTGGTTGGACTTGCAGACAGGGTTGAAAGAGAATAAGAGAAGCACTATGCACATACGGCCCAGGCTGGCCTCGAACTTACAGTGATCCTCCTGAGTGCTGAGATTATAGGTGTGTGCCACCACATCCACTGAGAAGCAATATTTGAAAACAGAGGGAGGGGCCGGGGAGATGGCTCAGTGGAATAAGTGCTCCCCTGGCAAATGCAAGGGCCTGAGTTCAATCCCCGGTTCTGCAAAAAAAAAAAAAAAAAGAATGACTGAAGTGAAAAAAATTGTTAAGTAATGCATCCAGGAAATCTTACCAACACCAAACAGGTTAAAAAGAATTCCATTGCATTCAGTGTAAGACTGCAGACAACCAAATATAAAGAGAAAAATTTCAAAAGTTGCTAAGAACATGAAGAAGTGACAGTACTCAGAATCTCAAAGAATTAACAGACAACAGCTTGCTTCTCAGCAGAAACAACTGAGTCCAGGAGACAATGGAATACATTGTCAAAGTCCTGAGAGAAAAATCTAGATTAGTAAAACCTGAGAAAGTTTCCTTGGGAAAAAAGATGAAATCCAAGTGTTTTGTACTTGGCAGTTTTTCAGTACCATAGTCACTTTATAAAATTACTCACAAGTCATGGTTAATGACTATGGATATTCCTTGTTTAACAACTATCTCAGTTACTTTTCTCTATTGTTGGGACAAAGTACCTGATGCCCAAAATCAAGGATGGGAAGGTTTATTTAATGTCTTTTTTTAGAGGTTTCAGTTCATAATCAGCTGGCTGCAAGGCAGAGTGGCATGGTGTAGGGGTAACACTTTAAGGTGGCAGAAGGCAGCAAAAGCAGCAAGAGAAAAAGGGGGGGAAGAACATGCCTCTTTTCCTCCCTTATATTGTATGCCAGCTATCTGCTCCCAAGGGTGGGCATGGTACTCACACCATCTCCCTGCCTTCCTCTTGCACAGGCTCAGAATGTTTACAAAGTGAGGACCCTGCCCCCTTGCTGAGTGCTTTGATTAAACTTCTAAACTTCTTAAACTGACAAAATGTATCAACCATTACAATAGCTTACTTGTTTAACAACTGTTTGAATTACACAGGAGATGTGCTGTTTGGACTGATCTGCCACTAGGACATATGACCTGTCATGTCTGTCTGTCTGTCTGTCTGTCTGCCTGTTTGTCTGTCTATCTATCTATCTATCTATCTATCTATCTATCTATCTATCTATCTATCTATCTATCTACATGTTGATTATAGAGCCTCAGTGTCTTTTTGTGTAGTGCACCTTGTTTATATACTACTATAATTTTTGCTGGTTGTATACTATATACAGCAGTATAGTTTTATGTTCTATTATGCATTACATGTAGCATTTAAGAGTCATGCAAATAAAGGCAAAGTTATCAACTTGGAGTTTCCTTTGACCATGTCTTTGTTCAGAATGTTGTAATGTACTACTATATACAATTCCTCATTTAGCAGCCAATTCACCTAATAACCTAGCCATAGAAAACAAAACTAAGGAATGTCTGCACTGTATTGGACAACACAGATATTAAGTAAGTATTAAGTAAACCAAAGAGGGTGTGTGGGACAAAAATTCTGCTCATACCATGAAACTTTATATGAAATTGTCGAATTCTACTTTTTTTTTTTTTTAATGTATTTGGTTGTTATAGGGTCTCACTATGTAGCTCGGACTCATAGTGATCCTTCTGTTTTTCAGCCTGTCTAGCACTGGGATTGCAGGCTTGTGCCACCGTGCCTGTCCAGACTCTGTGGTGGGCTCAGCCCGCTCTGTGGTGCTGCAGATCAAAAACCTAGTCCCTGTACTTGCTTCAGCTTGCCTAAGCAGGTGCTTTAGTCCTCTAAGCTATCTGGCCCACCGGAAATTGTCAAATTCTTAGAGAAAAACAAATTAACAAAGCTGATTTATGAAGAAATTTTAAAATTTGGGATTATTTCATGTTGATGTTTTTGTTTTTCCTTTGATGACTTCGTCTAGCTTTGGTTTGGAGTAATTTTTTTTTTTTCAGAACCAGAGATTGAACTCAGGCTTCTTGTGCTTGCCTGGGAAGCGCTTATTCCACTGAGCCATCTCCTGGCCCCTGGTTTAGAGTAATATTGACTTCATGGGATGATTTCTTTCTATGTTCTGGGAGTGTTTTCTTTTAGTATTTGCAAGAATTTACCAGTGAGTTCATCTGCTCCTGGACTTTTCTTTATTAGATCTTTTAAAATTAATTCAGTTACTTTACTCATTATATATCCACATTTTCTGTTTCTTTTTATATTTTAGTAACTTGTGTCTTTCTAGGAATTTGCTCATTTTATCTAAGTTATCTCATTAAAATAAAAAAAAACTGTATTTCCTTATAATCTCATTTCTGTAAGATTTGTAAAGACATTCCCCTCTTTAATTCCTGACCTGTTGGTCACCTTACGGAGGTGGGATGGAGCCCAACTCATGGGCAGAAGTCTATGTTGAAAGCACTCCATGTACCAGGGTAATTTGCTAGTCATCTAAGAGCCTCTTTGGGACAGTAGAGTGGTACAAGGAATCTGGTTTGGTTTGAACAAAGTTAAGAAGTTGGCTAGGTTCTGTTTAATAATTAAGAGATTGGAGATACATTCTTGTGTACTGTAGAGATTTCAAAATTTGGATCTCCTGTAAGGCCACAGACAGGGGCACACATGAACTTTCTTACCAGTTTATTCAGATGTGGGCCATTGGGGAAAGGAGGGCAGTGAGACTCAAAGTAAGTCATTGGTCAAACATCATAAATTTTATTTATTTATCTACTTACTGCTTTTTACAACTATATTGCAACATAACCATGCTTAAAGAAATGTGCTTATTGGTTAAAAGAATGCAATTTAACTTATCCTATATAATTTCAACCAAAAAGTTGGTACATGGTTTTAAGTTTTTATGAATAATTTGCAATCTGGTTTATTTCTATTACAAATATATAAAAGATCCTCCATAAAATGCTGCTAAAAAAGGCAGCAAAAACCTTGAGAAGTATACCTTTGGTTTGCCTCAGAAAGGTAACAAATATTGCATGTAAATTTTATAATATTGGTACAACAAATCATTGTAATGTTACAATGCCATTTTACAAAGTTCAGTAGCTACTGGGTATGGAAGGGGGTGGAAGGGAGCCTCTGTACAGAATGAACTGTAAAAGCTGTCTGTTTTACTAGTATTGCATATAGATTATAAATCTATGCAAAATAAGTTTTTAAAAATGGAGTGAGTCTTTATAAATCCTGATTTTGGAATGAAAACTTTTGTCTTTCTGTTTCTTTTATTTTAGATCACATAATCTTGGTTTATCTATCTTCTATTATTTCTTTAGTAATCTCAAATTTGCTGTGGTGCCTCTCTAGTGAATTTTTTAGTTCAGTAATTTTTTCAACTTGAAATTTCCATTTTTTAATACCTTGTTCCTCTTTATTGACATTCTGTTTGGTGAGTCATTATCCTCATACTTTTAAAAGAAACCTCAAATGGTTTCTTTTAATTCCCTGAACATATTTATAATATCTCCCCTGGAGTCTTTGTTGACTAGCTTAAAAATTCAAGCTCTTCTAGGTAGTTTTTATTGAAATTCCTTTTTCTTCTCTATGTTTCTTGGCCTATCTTATTTTTTGTTGAAAACTGGACATTTTTTACAATATATTCGGATTCCCTTTCTTCCCTAGAGTTGGAAGTATTTGTATGTTTATATTGTTTGATGTCATAGCTGGCCATGGAGTCTGTCTCTAGCAATGTGTGGATGGTGAAGTCTCTGCTAGTTTTCTTTCTGGCTTTTGTTTTCAGCCTTTCATGTAGTTGCCCCTGGGTCAGCATATCTGTGTCTTACTGGCTAGGAGTTGGGTTCCAATTCCTTGCCACAATGAGACTCTTTCTTTTTGTCCCTGGATTTTATGAGATGACTTGGGTGTGCTTTGCAAAGTTCTCTTAGTTCTGCCCTGGGTCTTCCTTTGATCTCTGCAAGGCCTCACGTTCCCCCATTAATGAGTAGCTTTGTGGCTATCTCATTTTTCTTTCCGTTTTGCAGTCCTAGGTGCGCACAGCCTTCCAGGCCAGCAGAAAAAGGTCAGTTCTCTTCAAGGCCTTTTTGTTTGTCTTCTTTGGTTTTCCATGTGACATTTCTGATTGGTCTGCTGACTCTCATTGTAGATTCAGGTTAGCTGTGATATTGGCCTTCCTGATTTATTTATTTGGCCCTTGGAATTACTGTTGCAGTGAAAATGCCCAGGGTAGCCAGGTGTGGTGGTGCATGCCTGTAGTCCCAACACTTGGGAGGCTGAGACAGGGAGTCCTACAAGTTTGAGACCAGCCTGGACTATGAATTGAGCTCAAGGCCAGCCTGAATTGCACAGCAAGACCCTGTCTCAAAGACAGAGGAAAAAAAAAAAAAAGCCCAGGGTGTGGAATTCTTGTGCTTCTCCAAAGCTTCTTCTGACAGTGGCAGTACCAGAGTTCATACCTTGCCCTGCCCTAGGAGGGCTTTATCTCAAGCCCTTGGGAATGGGTTTGGGAAGGTGTAACCCCTGCCTACACAATGCACATTTCCATTGTCCTTGCTGTTTAGTTGGTTTTCCTGAACCAGTTCCTCAATTTGTTGTATGTTTTCTGTTGAAATCCACATCTGAAGATGTGGATCTTTAAGTGAGTTTGAGTTTTGACAAGTTTTATGGGTGTTTTTGTTTTGAGGGATGATATTTATCAAATTCCTCATTCAATCATTTTGGTTCATCCAT
Organism: Ctenomys sociabilis; assembly: GCA_004027165.1. NCBI lineage: Eukaryota > Metazoa > Chordata > Mammalia > Rodentia > Ctenomyidae > Ctenomys > Ctenomys sociabilis. The sequence continues at coordinate 47,711 of PVKA01005340.1, forward strand.
TCCTCTTTCTCTGTATCTGTCTCATTTTTAAGCATCTACATTTTATTCCAACTGTAACTTATTTTGGTATATATTATGAAATGGATCTATTGGCTATTTTAAAAATAGTTTGGACGTGTTTCTCACTGTTTTGTACTGTAAATTTTTTTTCTAATTTCAGTGTTTTTTATTTTACTCCCTCCCTTTTTTCCCCCCTTATTCCATCAACAGTGTGCTCTTTGACTTATTTTGCTCTCTTGCTTCCCATTGGGAACATCTGAGTTTTTGAAAATACTCAATTTTACTCTCTTTAAACCAGTTTTGACTTTATCTCTTTGAATTCCTTTTGCTACTCAGGTTCGTAAAGTTCCATCTGCTGTTGTCACTGTTAAGAGCCAAGATTAAGGTAAGACAAGCAAGAGGGCTGTCTTAGTTACTCTTCTCTTGTAGCTGGGACAAATACCCAACACGCAAAATGAAGGAAGGGAAGGTTTATTTAGCTCACAGTTACTGGAGGTTTCAGTCCATACTCAGCTGGCTCCAAGGCAGAGGGGCACATGGCAGAGAGCAGCAGTTCATGGCGGCAGAACAACAACAAAGAGCAATGGCTACTCCAAAAAAAGTCTGTCTCTCTGTCTCTTATATTACACTCAGGCTATCTGCCCCAGGGTGGGATTTAGTACTCACACCCATAATCCCAGCAGTACTAAGACCCATAATCCCACACCTTGGATCACACATAATCCCAGTGGATCATGAGTTAATCATGAACTCTAGAAGTCCCTACCCCTTGACTACATGAGGCTTTGGGGGACAACTAGACACAAACAATAACAAGGGCAAAATTCTAGGTTCTGACTGCTTTGCTTTGTCTGCAAGTGTGGTGCTGGCATCTGTGAGAAGTGGCTTTCTCAAGCTTTGTCCCCAGGGGGTCTGGCCTGGCCCTGTAGTCCTAGCTCTGCTGGTATGCATTTCTTAAAACCTGGCTTTTGTCCCAAATAGGCTGCATTTGTTAAAAAAAAAATTGAGCACCTGCTGTATACTATACATTATGCTGGGTTTTGGGAATACAAAGGGTCTCAAAGACCCATTTCTTTAGATTTACTTTTTCAAGTCTAGGGCCTTTTCTCCATTCCTTGTCATGCCTGACTTTTTAAACCATGTGACATGTTGACCACTGCTGCCTTTTGTCTTACCCTAGCCCAGTGCTTCAGAACTCCTAGCTGTTACCAGGTGGAACTCCTCTTCTGGAGCCAGTAGACAGTGGGGTTGTATATCAGTGATCCTCACTCTGGAAGTTGGTGAGGATTGGAAATTGCCTTGTTCTTCAGTATGTCAGGGGAGGAGTGCTGAGGCTTTCTCTGGGATTGATGGCCTTCATGACCATGTCACAGGGAAGACGAATGTGCCTGTTTGGTCATTTTCTGCTTAGCATCTTGTGTCACTAAGGATCTTTCTGGTTAACTTTCAGGGTACACAAAGAGAGACTTAACCTCCTGCCTGGTTTATCCAACTTTGTTGCCTGGGTCTTGTGTTCTTTTCTGTTCTTTGTGGACTTGTTTTGAACATGGCTTCCTTGATGACCTATGGTATGTTCAGTGCTTCTGACAGAGATCCTCTCCTCTGTCCATGTGAGGAGCAGTTGTTGAGTGCCTCTTCTGTCCTGAGCATAGTGGGAGTTCTTTAGGTTACAAGGATAAACCATCTAAAGGAGACTTATCTTCCTGAGCTGAAGATGATAAGGTAGAAACCACAAACTGCAACATCTGCCCATGGAAGAGAGGTACAGGTTCTGCCAACCTAGGGACATTTGAGTCAAGGTCTCTGTGCCCCACCACACTTCTCTGGGCCACTGCAGTGACTCCACTCAGGTTTGAATTCGTCCATGCTGGGTAGTTAAGTACCCTGTTCTCAGTTCTGACTTCTCTTTTGGCATTGTTAGCAGTGTGCCCCGAGCCTTCACCTTACTCTGCGTAGCTGCTGGTTGTATTCTCACTCCTTACTGGAGCAAACTTTGTTGAGCTATACTTTGGAAACTCTTTTCCTCTTGTTTTCTTTTTCCTTTGGGGGGAGAGTGCTATAAATTATTTATTTCACTGTGATGCCATAGATTGCCTTGCATTTATTTTCATACAACTTTTTCTCATGGTGACTTAAAGGAGCTCTCTTCAGTCATCTATCTATCTGTCTTATCTATTATCTATCTATCTATCTATCTATCTATCTATCTATCTATCTATCTATCTATCTATCTATCTATCAATTACATATATATATATTTGAAATATCTGACCAGTTGGGTATATACCTGCTGCACAGTACTGTGTATCTTTCAGCAAGAAAAACACTGAATCTGAAGAGCAAAGATGTGACATTTGTCTGGGGTGAGGGCATCATATACCTGTTCATTTAAGAAAATCATCCTAACAAGTCTGAGGACTGTTCTTTAGTTTTAAGTAGTGTTGGATATTGAAGCCATGGGGTCTACTTTAAGTAGTGTTGGATATTGAAGCACTTAGCCATTCACTAGCTGCCGAGTGGTAGAGCTGCGTCCCTCACTTATGTCATGAACTCTTCAACTCATGCTAGTAGCTTGGGCTCCTTCTGTTGGTTCTCACAAGTGTGCTTCTCTGGGTGGGGCAGGCTGGGCCTTCAGTTGAACCCACGCACCTTGCTCTTTGACTTCCTTCTTTTTTCTGATCATTTTCCTTGATACAGTGCAGGCAGCTTTCTCAGCTCTTAGAGTATGTGATGTCTGATTTGCACATTAATTCTCTTGTTTGCAATACCAACAGCTTGCTGAGCCACACTGTAGACTTCCAGTTTCATCATGGTAGCATCTGTGTGGCATTCCTTTTTGAACTGTACCCATTCCCATGATGTCTGCATTGTCACCCTTTTGTAGATTCATCTATCTGTGGCTAAAGTAATAACCTCATGTTTTCTAAAAGGCCTGGAGAACATACACAGGGTTCCTCTCCATCTTTCCTTTAGTGCTTTGTTTTGGCAAATTACTGCCAGATGAAAGGTTTTCTGGCTTTAAGGCTTTCCTTTTTTTCTTTTTTATTAGCTTCTTTGTTATATTTTCTACTTGTTTGTATTCCTAAAAGTTGCCTTCACTCTGATTTTGTTAAAATAGGGCTATTCTGGGGCTGGGGAGATGGCTCAGTGGAATAAGCGCTTCCCTGGCAAGTGCAAGGGCCTGAGTTCAATCCCTGGTTCCGCAAAAAAAAAAAAAAAAAAAAAAAAAAAATAGGGCCATGGGCCTACATAACAACTGTGTCACCTGGAAGAGAAGATCATGTGACCACCCGTTTTCCTGGCTCCTCTGTGCTTTCTTGGTGGTGTCATCCATTCTGGAAGACTTTGGGTTGCTGTCTTCGTGCAGATGGCTGGCTAATTTCTCTCTGCAGGTTACCTTCTACTTGCTAAGCATTTGGTGAATTGCTCATATAGAGGGTTATAGTATCTGAAGTAGAATTCATCTCTGTGACATAGTGACATTCCTGTCTCTCAGTCCCCCAGCTGGAAACATACTGGTACATTTGGCATGTCCTGCCTCCCTTCCCGCCCTTCCTGGTTGGCAGGTATGCCAGCTGGTGCTGTGGAACACCAGGAAAGGGCTGCTTCTTCCTGATGTCTGCTTGCCCAAGTCCAGTTCAGTCCCTCCTTCCCCATCCCCTGTGTTTTTTTCCTGCTGCTAGTCTCTCTGCCTCCTTTGGTTCTCAGCCCTGTACTCGGTTGGCTTTTCCAGAGACACAACTCTAATCGGTTCTTCTCTTCTGCTCATTCATGCTTTAGCAGCTCCCTAATGTCTTTAAAAAACAAAGCCAGTTTTCTAGATCTTCCAACTTGTTTTAATTTCCTTGTCACTGCCTCCCTCTGTGTAGGTGGGACTTCAGCCAAATGGAGTTAACATTGCTGGAATGTGCCTGTGTTTTCTGTTTGCATCTCTGTTCTGGCTTGCTTTTGCCAAGAGTATGCCTTTCCCAGATTCTTAGTTCTTCCTTAAAGTCTTTTCTTAAGTTCTCTCAGATGTCTAGATCAGAAGATAATTGTGTCCCCCTCCCCCCATTGTAGAATAAGGTGCTAATCACTCCCAATATATGTTGTTATTTCAAAATGAATTTTTAAACCTAGTGACCTTTTATCCTTCATTCTGCTCAGAGGATGAGCACATTTCTGGATTAACCTTATGTTGGTCTGGATCACTCTGCACCATTCTTGCTCCCTGATGCTTCTCTAAGCCCATCTCTGGTGCTGTGTCCTTGTCACTAGATTGTCTCTGAAGTACTTCTTACATCACTAAGTGGCCTGTTGTCTTTGTTGCTTCTCTTCTCCTGAGTTAGTATTAATCTTAAAGAGAAATGACATCTTTTGCTGTAGGCTTGTGGGGGAAATTGGTGGGAGGGGAGGCTGTGGTGACATATCCACGTGGAAGGCCAGGAGCTGGCACTCACTGCAACTTGCTGACCCAGGCAGCAGCCCTTGTGTTCTTGAGAAGTGGCTGCGTGAACTGCTGAATGGACACCTGATTGGGGTGGTGGCAGATAAGACTAGGGGATTGCAGTGTTGCCAGGTTTTGTAAACTTGTGAGCCACCTGGGGTTGTTTGCATCATTCTGGATGTCAGGTTATGGTGATGAGTTGGTTTTGTGGATGAACTCTCAGGGATTCACTGGCTCAGTGGTATCCTGCCTGTCCAAGGCTCAGTTTCCATAAATGCCACAACTCGAGCTCCATGTCAGTGCCCACCAGAGCTGCTAGGTGATAGTCTTATGCAGTCTTTCAAAGCCGTGTTGCCCCTGTTTTCCTGCATCCCTCAAGCTGAAAGCAACAGCATAGTTCCTGATTTCCCATTTTCCATTCATTGCCTGTTTGGGGAGAGCTTTACTTGAGGTGCCCCAAAAGAGCAAGCTAGTGTGACTTTGAGGGGAAAGGGCTCCGAAAGAAGCCCAGCACAGACAGTGTACTTGATGATCTGACCAGAAGAAGGTGACTGCGGAGCCCAGACAGGCACTGTGGGACCTTTGCCTCTGAGTGCATCTGCGTGCTAAGCTTCTGGTGGACAGCAGGAGGCCGCAGGTAACTACTGCTGTTCACCAGTCTGTCTTTGGTTTCAGCTAGAGACACTGGAGCTGTCCACGGCAAGGAGAGCACCGAGCTGAGCTGGCCCTAAAGAGAAGAGCTGACCTTTAGCCAAAATGAGCCATTCTGAGCACAGGCTGAGCTCCCGGCCCCTGGGAGCCCCCAAAGGTGGTGGTAAGAGGAAGATGGTGTCTGGAGGGTGAAGTGTGGGAAGAATGGAGTGGAGGTGAAGGGTGGCTCTTGGGACTGGAGGAGACTGCAGTTCTTTTGGTGAGATGTCGAAGTTTCTGCTGTGTTTTTGTTCAAGAAAAACATTGTCTTAATTTACTGTTACATTGAGTGCAGGTGTTTAATTTCCTTTAGAAAAGTGACAATCTTTTTTTTTTTTTGTCTTTTTGAGACAGGGTCTCACTATGCAGTTCAGGCTGGCCTTAAGCTCACTTTGTAGCTCAGGCTGGTCTCGAACTCACAACAATCCTCCTGCCTCAGCCTCCCGAGTGCTGGGATTACAGGCCTGTGCCACCACACCCGGCTGACAATCTTTTAATCTTTTGAAATTTCTATTTTTTAAAATTTTATATCTATAAACAGCAAAGCACATTGAACCCATTATTCAGATTTTATTCCATGCATGTGGTGTTTACTTAGAAATAAAGTCCTATCTGTGTATATTTTATTCATGTTTTCTTACCCATTCTTTTCTTTTTGTGACTGAATCATCAAATTGCATTTTCTTGTTAGTTTTTATAAATAATATTAATAATACTGATAGTAACAAAAAGGGATAATAACTCCAGTTTTAAGTGCAGAGATGTTTGAAGAAAGAGTTGATAGCTGTCTTATGTTTCTAGGTGTGTCCTCTGCAGTTGGCCCACTTGGTGCTGAAGCTTCACCAGGTAACAAAAAGTCAAAGAACAAGTCTATGCGAGGGAAGAAAAAGAGCATATTTGAGACCTACATGTCGAAGGAAGATGTTTCAGAAGGCTTGAAGAGAGGAACGTTAATCCAGGTGCTTAAGACCTCTTGGCAAGCTGTTCCTGCAGCAATCTACTGTTCCTTTAGCTTGTTTCCTGTTCTGCACTTATGTGCTTAGAGGTGATGATGTAACGAGTGCAGGGCTTGCTGCTTCTTAGGCCTCCAGATTGTGTAGAACATTGAATAGTTCAGCTTGCCTGAAGCACACGGATCTGAATAGCTGAAAAGACTGGCTAAAATTGCATACACCCAGCAGCCATAGACAATATTTGTTGGGTGCTCGATAGTTTCCCAGTGTTCACAAGCTGGTGTGGTGGTTTGGTTGAGTCAGTGTTTCCTAAGCATCTTCTGTGAGCCAGGAAGTTTCAGAAAGGCGCATGCCATGCGGTGCTTTTGTGAGGACTGGAGATGAGATGTTCTATGCTTAGAGAACATCTGACTTAGATGAGCTGCAGCCCAGCAAGGGAAGGTCATATGAATGGGTGGTTTGGGATAAAATGCTCAGACTGAAGGGTGCCCAGGATGGACCAGACAATGTTGGGATAGAATTGTGGACTGAAGTTCTGGAGAGGGCTGTATGCAGAGCTATCCCCAGGGCTGGGTCCTGCAAGGTGAGAAATCTGGACTTGTTAGACAGGTGACATGTTTAGGAAGGAAAGGTGGTGAGCTGGTGAGGCGAACAGTCAGTCTGTGGAGTGACGTGTAGTCAGGCAGCTGAGGTCTCCTTGGGCAGGAAAGTCCAAGTGGGTGTACATAAGTAGGCTGGAGAGGGGACCAGGGCTGTGTGTTCTTTGAACCAAGTCTGTTTTAAAAACTTTGGACTGATGTAGATGTGCAGCCGATACTGTTGTACCTGCACCCATGAAAATGTTGGCTGGGTCTCGTTTTCTCTCATTCTGAAAGCCCTGTTTCTATATTTGTGCTGTTTGCTAAGGGTCAGTCTGAAAAATAGGTATTGTCACCTTCTCTCATGTTTTATTACCTTTCCTTCTTTGTGTGGGTCAGGTGCATTCTTGATTGACCTAGAGTAGAAAACTGATTTTTAATAAGTAAGTTGATTTTTCTGATTCTAGGAGTACCATTGCCTATTTTTTTCTTAAGCTTTCCTTGGATTTCTTCAACTTCTTTTTGGGGAGTGGGAGCTGCATGTGGACATTGCTTTCTTCTTTAGTCTGTTCATTTGCTCTTCACTGCTCAGCTGTGTTCTGAGCTCCATCCCCTGCAGTGTCCTGGCTTTCCTGGTCCGAGGACTTGTGTGTCACTCCCATACTCATCTCCCATTGTCCTCTGGGAATGCTCTGCCCCATTCACCCTGAGTTTGTAAGACTTGGCCTCTAAACCATGATCTGGGACTCCTGTGATGTCTTTACTGTGCCTGGTGCTGGGGATACCTTCTTTTTTTTTTTTTTTTTTTTTTCAGAGTTTTGAGTTTTATTGTCACTCCACTCAAGCCTTGACAGCAAACTTGCGCAGAGGATAGAGCCGCTCCTTCCGCTGTTGCTTCTTGGTTTTCAGCTTTTCTTCATGCTTATTGAGCCGGCGGCGCATGGCTCGCGTCTTCTTGGGCCGCAGGTCCAGGGGCTTGTACTTCTTGCCCTTGTAATATTTCCTGAGGTTTTCTTTCTGGGTCTGGTTGATGACAGTGAGAACAGGGGCAATGGATTTGCGGACAACTCGGATCTTGGAGAGCTTGGACGCCGCGCCGCCCGTCACTTTAGCGACGCGCAGCTGTGACAGCTCCACCTTCAGGTCGTCTAGCTGTTTCAACAACTCTTCTTTCTCCTTACCACGAAGATCCCGTGCCTTAATCTTGGCCATAGTTGCAGAAGAAGCTGCCTACCTGGGGATACCTTCTTGAACTACCTGGATGTAATTGTGCTCACCTTTTCAGTCTCTACCTGAAGTCCCCCACTTCTCCATGCAGAGCTGGCTTCTCTACCTTTCACAAAGCAGCCTTCTTATTTACACATTAAACCCATCATTATTTCCTCCTTTTCTCCTTCTCCAAGTAGACACTTCATTTCCTGAGGACAGGGTCATGTCTTATTTCACAAGTTCTGCCAGTGCCTGGAATTTGACTAAAGCACACTAAATTTATGTTGAATAAACAATTACTTATGATTGGGCCAAATAAAGACCAGGATACTGTATTTTGTTTATTTATTTATTTATTTTTTTTTGCGGTACCAGGGATTGAACTCAGGACCTTGAGCTTGCCAGGCAAGGTCTTCTTCTACTGAGCTATCTCCCCAGCCCAGGAGACTATATTTTGAAGACGTGTAAGGAGAACCTTAGTTATAACTTGAATAAAAAATAGCTTAGAATTTTGGTTACAGGATTATACAGAGACAGTGTGAGGATAATATTGAAAAAATGATATTCATTTTTGCTCTGTTAATTTTTACTTTTGAAGTGATGTTTTTGTTGATATTAAAACAAAAAAAAACAAAGCAAAAATATGATCAATACAACTTTCATTCCCAGGAGTTTGTGATTCCTCTTAGCCTGTGACATCATGAGACTGTTGGCTACACATGGGAACAGTTGTTCTTTGCAGATGGGGCAGGAATAGGTTCCAGATATGAGGTCACCATGTGAACTATACACACTGTAAATAAGATTTTCATAGGCAGAGAAATATAGTCCATCTGCTTGCTGTGTGTAGGCCTTTCTGAGCCCACAAAGCAGACAAAAAAGGCAATGTTAGGGAAAGTTAGGTGATCCACTAGGTGATCAGACACACTTCTGACTGTGTATGTTAGGACCTTCTTTTTTGCTCCCCATCTGGAGAAAAAAGCTTTTATTGAGACTAGGGAATTTTAAAATTAGGAGTATAATAATATCTTATGTGTTGACCAGCAATTTGACATTTAACTCTTTTGCGCTGTGTAGAAAAGAGGAAATCGTCATGGCCAAGACATTTCTGTGTTTGAAATTGACCAATAGGCACACATGATCATGTATATGTAAGTTTTATTTTTGCTTTTTAGTTTCTGAGACAGGATCTTACTATTTTGTTCATGTTGATCTTGAACTCACTGTGTAGTACAGGCTGGTCTTGGATTAGTGGCGATCCTCTTGTTTTAGTCTCCTGAGGGCTGAGATTATAGGTATGTAATCTACTGGCCATGCTGTTTTGAAGTTTTTTTAATGCACAGGTTCTCTTATCCATGAGTCATTTCTCTCTCTGTGGGTGTAGTGAGAAGGTTGTTGTAGGAGATGTTGGGAGGTAGGTGGGTGGAAGAAATTCATTTTTTGGGGTCACAATCAAGGTGACGTGGATGCGAAGATGGTAGAATTGGCTGTTTCAGAGCCAGATGAAACTTTGGCTCACGGAAGCTGAGCCTGCAGAGCTGCCTGAGGCATGATGTCAGAGTTTCCCCTGGAATAGAATATTGGTGTGTTGGTGTGATTGGCAGGGTGAATTTATTTTTAAATTTTTGATGTATTTATTTACTTGGTGAGTGTCTCACTGTGCAGCTTAGACTCACAGTGGTGGCTGGCATGGCATAGCCAGGGTCTGGAGCAAGCATGGTGTGTGGTACTGGAGATTGAACCTGGGTCCTTGCTCTTGCCAGGCAGGTGCTTAGACTTCCACGCTATCTCCCCAGCCCGTGATGGTATGATTGGACTTCTGAGAAAGTCCTTGTTTAGGAAGATAGAGCATAGAGTTAGCTGGTTTCTGGGACCTTTTCCCTTTGGTAAGGGTGAAATCAGCTGAAGAATGCTGGGGGTGAATTCAAGATGAGAAGAGTAGAGGTGGCTTTAGAGTAGAATGCCTGTTTCTTCTGAAGGGAGAGGTAGTATCTATGACATTAATACTAAAGGCAGTAGGGAAAACTTCAACTCTGCATACATTAATTAATTAACTTGAGAGTCTAAATGCCAAGCACATATGTACTGACCAAGATAAGAAGTCTCTGGAGATGTAGAAAAATTGAAGTAATTCAGAAGAGATTACAGACTGTTAGGGAAACCCAGATTAGAGAGAATAGTTGGGAAAAACCTCTCTGAGGGTGGTCATCTGAGCTGAGAGCAGCCAGGAATGAGTCAGACATTTTAAGGCTTAGGAAAAGATGCAGGCAGAGAGATCATAATGGAAGACAGCAAGCAGAAGAGGCCTTGGTGTTTTGAGGAGCAAGGAGGAAGCCTGTTGGAACATATATGGACAGAGAGAATTATAAGCTGCAGAGTTAGGCAGCAGCCCAGGATGCGGGGTCTCTTGGCTGTGCTGGAGAGTTGGATTTTGTTCAGAGAACACTGGAAAGTCATTGAACAGTTTTAGCATCCTGCACTCAGACCTGTTTCATGTCTTAAAACACCTCTCTAGCTATCATGAGGTAGAGAAAGTGGAGTGGAAGCTTCAAGACTACTTAGGCAGCCATTAGAGTAAAGTTGGTGAGAACATGGATGCAGGTGAGGATGGTGGCAGTGAGGATAGAGAGCAGCGGGTGGACTTGGAGCTCAGGCCCACACACCATGCTGACAGTTGGACATGGAAGGGAAGGAAGGGGAAGAATCTAGTGTGATTCCCAAGTAAATGTTTAAGTGCAGCAATTGGATGCTGTCCTAACCAGTCTGGGGAGGCTGATGGTTGCAATATGACCCTGACTGTGGGGAGGCCAGGAGAGTGAGTATCACACATGAGTGAAGAAACTCTGAGAGCTGTGACAGAAGCAGGGTGGCATCTGCTGTGGCCAAGAGCTGAGGAGACTGAGGGGCTCTGTGTGGCGGGCAGCTCACAGCTTACTTGTCCAGTCAGTGCCCCCATTTTCTTGTCTGCTAGAGTATAGTACAATAGAGTTGGGAGGGTTCAGTTAGTTCACAGATACAGAGCACTGCACATGTTGTGGGGCCCGTGCTGCAGGGGCCCGTGCTGCACCTATGTAAGTGGTCCTTGAGATCATCTTTATTGTTGTCAGAGGGGCATCTATTCTCTAGCTCAGGTGGTTGCTGCCATGTGCACATAGCTGTCCACAGCTGCTGGAGCTTATGATTTTTTTCAAGAAAATACATATTTTTTATGTGTGAAATTCCTCAGTTTAAGCATTCTCAAACATCCTATAAGCCAAATAAAACATGTTTGTGATTGCCAGCTTGGACTAATTAGCCCAGTTATGTGGTATTTTTCTACAGTACCACTCAGCTCTGCAAGTATAGGCAGGGGAAAGGCAGATAGTGAGAGCTGCTTGAGATGGGGGCTTTTTGGGTTGAGGAGAAAGAAGGAGGCCGAGAGCCCAAGATCTGTGGGTGTGAGGTAGTGGCAGGCCCTGGCATGTGTAGAGCCATGGGAGGGAGTAAACTGAGGGGAAGGACAATGAAATGAGTAGTAAAAGTGTGGTCTGGGCTGCGGCTTGGCCATCTTGATGAAATTGAAGAATTGTTGAAGTGGCGCTTCCACAGTGAGTTGGAAGGACAGCAGAGTATCATCAGAAAGACTGATGTTTGGCTTTTTGTGTTTGGAAGTAAAGTAATTAAAGTTATTAATTAGGTGGTGGACATGGCTGGGTTGGGAGGAGAATGTGGTTGCAGTGACAGTTTGGGGGGGGGGTCTTGTCATTGGCATAGGCAGAAACTCCCAAAGGAGTTCACAGGAGTGGGGGTGGGGCATCCAGCTCTGAGTCCAGACATTAGTGAATTAGAGCAGTGAGCAGAAAGTTTGAAGATGACAGCATAAGTAATACAGCAGTAGCTAATGACATGGCTTCAAAGGATTTGGAGCTTTTGAAAGAAAATGGAGGGGAAAAAATGAGAGGTATGATAGGGAAGTGGTGAGAAGACAGTTTACCCCCAGTCCTGGAGATCCGTATGTGTGAGCAAGAAACAGTCCCTTGAGAGCATGCCAGGAAAGTGAATAGCCAGGGACAGGAAGGCTTTGATTTGGCAAGGAGGTGCAGGAGCAATTGAGCTGCTGCTGGAAAAAGAGTTGGGCCCCTCACTGGTCAGGTTCCAGGCCCAAAAGAGTGTTAGGAAGGAGAGACAGGGCCTCAGGTGAAGCTAGGGGCTGGCTAGAAAGTAGGAAGATAAAGCACCTGTGTGAAGTGTGCCCCGGCTGCTCTGCATCTCTCTTCCATCAGGCCAGGCCATTGTCAGTGGTCCTGATCATCTCTTGCGGGCCCTGCTGCTGGAGCTCCTTTGTTAGAATGACTGTGTTCCCCGGGGTCTCTTCCTGAGGTCCACTTCTTAAGAGTTCTGCTCCTACCAACTCTACAAATGCTATTCTGGAACAAGGCTTCTATCCTTGTGATGTGGTTTTCTGTATGGGAAGTTTAGGACAGGGAATCAAGAATACCATCTTTAACATGCTTTGCATGTCTTTTAGAGACTAGAAGCGTGCTTGGGCTGCTTGGGCTCACCATTAACTTCTGATACTCAATAACTTAAGGCACATCAGAGCAGGAGCATTTTCATTTCAGTACTTTTTTTTTTTTTTTCATTTCAGTACTTTTTATGTACTAACCTTTTGCTGAACCAGTAGGGACAATGGGAGAATAGGAATTAAAGAAAGAAAAGAAAAGAAAAATCTGCCTGGACTCAGAGGACCCAGAAAGTGAAATTGTGGAAAATGTCATTTCAATGAATCTACTTTTGTTGTCTGGGGTCTTTTCCCCTCCCTGGATGGAGGCCTGAGAAGGTAGAGTCTGTCTGTTACTCTCGCTGTGCTCCCACCACCGAGCATGCCTGTTGTCCTAGTTGTCAGCAAATACTTATTGTCTGGGTGAATATTCTGGATTAGTGTAAGTGTCCCCATCTTTCCCAAGCAGCTCCAGCTGTGCTAGCAGTGAACCTGCTCCAGCACTGTTTACATGGAGGCCCCAGGGCCGTGCAGAGTGGTGGCCTTCCCATACTTCTGCTGTCCACCCTGATGATTTCCCTGCAGGATTTACTGTTCCCTAAGGACAAGGTCAGGTGCCATCTCTGAAGCCTGTCCTACTGCTCAGCTGAAAGTGAGCTGCACCCTCTGCTGATGGTGTTCTGCACAAGGACCACACTTGTTGATCATTCTGTCCTTGACCATGTCTCTGTCTGAGCCTTTGACCATAGCTAGTACTTAATAAATAACTAGGGACTGGATGGTCATTTGTAGTAGCGCACTTGCAATGGAAATTTATAATTTAACCATGGTACAGTGGTGAAAGAATGAAATTATTTTCTGCCTAATTTTATGCCTTCACCTATTTTGTGAATTATGTATCTTTGAGTCATTTGCTTTAGGAGAGAGGTTTTTTCAAACACATTCTCAAGTTATCCTTTGAGTCTGGCTGTTAGGAAAATAACTGCTTCCATCCATGTGTTCCAGTGGGCTGAGTGCAGCTGGAACCTGGGAGGCTTATGGCTTCCTGCAAAGGCCTGAAACACTGAACTGCTATTGAAGACTACTCCCACGTGCACCCCTGTGCATAAATAGAAGTGGACCCTGATTTGGCGCTGGAATAACATGAAGTCAAAGGCAGACTGGGTGGCCTGGCTGTTGGAGCCAGCATTCCCTTTTGCATTAAGAGATGGTTGTGGACCATTTTGAATTATTGACTCATTTAACTCTGCAGAGGGGCCAGAGTGAAACTTATGCATGCCTTTCCCTGAGCCTAAGTTACAAGTTGGAAATCAGCTTGTATCACTGCACATTGCCCTAGAAATAAGTACTTTTGAAAAGGTCTTGGAGAGGGGGAGAATAAAAAAGATTATTGTATAGCAAGGCATAATGCCTAGATAACCTGTTCTTAGAGTGAGGGTTTCAGTGTGAAGATTGGCATATAGGTGTCACTTTCCCACTCTGTGCGTCTCTGTTGTTTCTCATCTTGGTGGATTTGCAGCAAAGTACCAGTCCCAGCGTGGGTTTTAGTGGAATCTGGTATTACATGAACAGTGTAGGTCAGGTTCCATGCATTTAATGAATATTTCTCATGCCTTTAACTTGTTTTCTACATGAAATTGTTTAAATAGCTCTTTATTGGAGAGTAACATACATATGGAAAAATCATAAATATACAGGTAGTAAGATTCTCACAGATTTTATTTTTGTTTTAAAGGGTGTTCTGAGAATTAATCCAAAGAAGTTTCACGAAGCCTTTATTCCTTCCCCGGTAAGTTCAGTAATTTTATAATAAACTTAATGTCACATTTAATTTTTTAGATGTGCTCTGAAACTGAAATAATATATTCTAATTGAAAAGCAGAGTAGTAAAACAAAATTGAGGATGGGCAAAGATTTGTTTCAGATTTAAATAAACAAAATTTGCCTTTTGTTCACCACCCTTTCTGCCAATCCTAAAATCATGCAGCAGATGAAAGGACCAGCATTTGTTACGAGGCCACAGAGCAGCTGGACCTGGACAGACTAGCTGCCAGCTCGTGTAATTGGATGCTCTTGGTTTATAGCTTAAAAGGATTTATGGTTTTTTTCCACTGATTTAAGTTAATCTTTCCTAAACCAGTATGCTATCTACTTTCAATCTACTACATGAGCTAATCTGAACATTTGTCCAAAAATAACGTGTAATGCTTTGTTTTTGGTTGGAGTTTCTCACTTCACTTTTGTGCAGGTGATGGGGTGGTGGAAGGCTACAGACCCTTTCTTATGTTCATGAGCTGTGTTAGGAGGTTCTTTCCAGTTAGAGCAAGTTCTCACTGGGCTAGACTTTGCAGCAGGTCTTTGGACAGGCTTGATTATGAGAAGTGGAGAGAACAATATTTTTCAATTTCTGACTTAACTTTTCTAGGATAGCTGTAGAAGTATAGGTTTTTCATAATGGAAGAGAGCATAGGGATAAACTTCTGCTTACCGATGAGTAAATGTGCATCCTCCATTTCAGTTAGTGTATTTCATGTGTGAAATGACAAGTTTCATGAGAATGTTAAGTCTAGTCATCTATTTCATAGGTGATAGTATGATTATTTTATAATAACTTAAAGGCCTGTTTTAAACTACTTAGTGCCTTTCCCACTTGCCTTCCAGAAGCCGAGAAGTCTCCTTTGCATCCAAGTTAAGGTCCTACTCACTGGGTTAGATAAAAAGCATTACAGACATGTCCCATTATTCTCTATTAGTCACCCTGTATTCCCATGACAGAACACAGTGTATTTCCTGACCCTGGAACTTGAGTTATAGAAGTGAGAGTGAGTTCTGAGGTGGTGACTTAGCTGCAGGAGCAATTCTGTTGTATGGGGAAATGCAGTTTACATGCTGTTAGACTCTAATTTGCTCAAGAAAGAGGTGAAGATCATGTAGAGAGATTACAGAACTCCCCATGAGCATTACCTAGGAAGTTATGCTATTGGAGATGCAGATGTCATCGCTCAGAAGTCCTGCATCAGCATCTTCTCCGCTGATTAGAAAGGCTTTCATTGATGGCACAGCAGTTAGAAGGGCTTGACGTATTAGGAGCCCTTGCCTGTGGAAAACGTGGATGTTTTAGCTCAGTGGCACAAATGTAGTGCCTGCTTGGCAAATATAACATCCTGAATTTGATTTCCAGTACTAAAAAGAAAAAAAAAATGGATGTTTAAGGAATTGATTATAGTAAGGAGTCCATCCCAAGAGCCAGCTGTGAACTGAGTAGATTTCAGACCTCTCCTTCTGTGTACATGGAGGTTTATGCTCATTGATTAGAACAAGAGGGGGGCTATGACATTTAAAAATGTTACTGTTAGCCTTGTCTCTCCCCTAAGTGTAGAGCCATGAGGTTTTCTAAGTTAAGTCCTTGTTAGGTCAGTACCTAACAATTCTGAAGCCTAGGGTAGGACTATAGAATGAGGCACACATACCTTATATCAAGTAGTGAAAAGTTAAAAATTGTACTAACAAACTGCCAAATAAAAAATGTGACAAAGTATATTCCTTGCAAAATATGCCTCCATGTATCTGTCTCATTGAAGTTTTAGATTCCTTGGTGCTCTGTGATGAACTGTGGAGAGGCTCTGTCTCTAGTGTTCCTCTTTCTCTCTGTAAAGCTTATTCCTAGTCTTCTCGTGGCTCCCTTGCTGTGAGTGAGGGCTCTGCATTCACATACATGGGGATTCTACATGTGCATCTAAACTCTATACCCCTTAGAAATATCTGTCCTTTAGGTGCAGTCAGTGAGCTTAGGGCTGATTACTCCATGTTTAATGTCTTTAAATGTCTCAGATGATTTGGATCTCAGAATTCCTTGTCTGATGGAGAAGAGTATGGGCTTGGGCTGTGTTCCTGCATGTTAGATGAATGTACTTTACTTTGCAAATGATGTATCTCCAAGGTTCCTGGCTTATTAAAGGAAATCTGGGAAATTAAAGCAAAAGTTAATGATATTTCAAAAACTCATGCTTAGTTTTCTACTCTAAATTGTATTCCATTTCTTATTTAGTAATTTTTAGATAGCTATGATGTTAGGATTTGCTTTCTCTATACATCTTTTATCCTTTTATCTGGTCCCTAGTGGAGTTGTGATGTTGTTGCTACTATACTAAATAACTTATCTCTAGGTAATTAAGAATAGGCTGTAAGAGCTTCTATCAAGGTACAGTTGCAAGTGATATTCAATACTCTGGCTTTGGACAATGAAATAATCCTATATTTTTCTTTTGATGAGTTTTAGTTTTCAGAGGCATTATAGAAAGCAACTGAGGAGCCGGCGAGATAGCTCAGTGAGTCAGGGTGTAGTGGCACATGCCTATAATTGCAGCACTGGGGAGGTCACCACGAATCTGAGCTGTATAGTGAGACCCTGCAACAACCAAATACATTAAAAAAAAAAGAAAGCAATTGAAGAAAAAATAGTGGAGGCAGTAAATTACATGTGCATAAGCCCAGCCATTAGTGCCTGGACTTCTGAGTAGATGCAGCAAGTGTCCGTGTCAACTGTGAGTTTGTGTGAACTAGAAAATGCTCACAGGTTGTGTAGGTGCCAGGATGTCAGAAGCAGGACCTGAGCATTCATTACCTGTGCTTTGATTAAATGGGGAGAATAAAGACAGAAATTAATATTAAAAGAAGATGTGGCCTCTGCTCTGACAGTAAGAAATAAGACTTCTGTATTTGTAAGATGAAGAGGTAGGTTAAATGTTGACTAATATTTCTCACACTTCAAAATTCTGAGGTTTGTGGAGAGGGGAAAAAAGATTTTATTAAGTTTAGATTTATTCCCAAGACAAGAGGCTAAAAATAGTGAGTTGATCATGAGGTATAAAATAATAATTTGTTTGGAGGAAGTTGACTTAGGTTCATTATAATTTTTACAGATGGAAAACTGATTTGTATTTTCTTATGACAAATAACAAAAAGTAAAATACAGAGTAAGAGTAAAGCCATATGACTTTCAAGATAGCCAAGATGAAATTATATTATTAAGACATCTCTTTATCTTGTTTGAAAATAGATAAAAAGGAGAAACAGACCAGATGGGAAAGCCAGTGGTTCTTTCTTTTTAGCAGAGTTTCTATTCTGCATGTTTGGTCTAAGAAGCTCTGTAATTGTGTTCTGCATCTTGCTGGGGAGCCACCCATATTTCTGGTCCAAAGGGAGCTGTTGCACCGCTAGAAGGTGCTTGGCCATCACGGAATGCTTAGATTGTCCTCATTCACCCCTTCTCCTCAGTATTTTAGGTTACCCCCAAATCCTTTTATATTTCTCCTGTGGATGTTCTCTCTCCTTCCCTCCTGCCTCTTCTTCCCTTCAGTAGAGGGATGATTTAAACTTAAACCTCAAGTTTAGTGTCTTTAAAATAAGAGATTCTGAATGAGTCAGGAAGAGCTACGTGCTGAGGGAATGCCTGAAGCTTGGTGTGGCCTCTGAGGTTCAGCTCAGCCCTGCTTTCTTTGGTTTCTTAGGAGCGGAAGGTGACAGCGCCATCACCCTCAGTTTAAACTCCTGAGCACCAGGCCCTGGTGATGGCTGCTGATGAAGAAGATTGCATTGTTTATGTTCAACACATGAGATCGGGTTAGACTGACCTCAAAACAGTTCTCTCTAGTCTGAGGAGGTGCCCAGGGACATGTTGCTTTATGAACTGCAGAAGGTGGCTGTAATGACAGTGGGCTGTACTCAGCTAGCTGTTAACTCTGCTTGCTCCCTTTTCACTTCTCTGAGAAGCTTTTCCAGAGGTCTGCTGCAGACCTCATGGTGAACACAGTAGCTATTCCTTGTGTCTGGCTCTGTTTGTGTGTGTGAGTGTGAGTGAGTAATCAGGTTGGCAGGGTATCAGGCACAGCTGCCAACCCATAGTGAGATTGGAGACTGAACAAAAAACTTCTGAAAGATCACAATTTATAATTGTAAACTATAAAAAAATGCTAAATGCCCCTCCCCCACAGTTTGGTAATTTTAGAGTGCCGGTTTTAACTTTCTAAACTTTTGCGATAACACCTTCAGCCCTTGGAGTATTAAATCTTGTCTATATTGCATGTCTCTTAGGACCCTTTCTCTCACCTCCCATAAGAAAAGCTAACCTTTGACTTCTGTCTTCTGAAAAGATGCCTGTAATGTGGGCCTCTTAGGAGAAAATAGTGGTAAGAGCTTATGTATGTTGGTGAAGCATTTTTTTTTTTTTAATGTATTTAAGGACAGAGACTTACAGGGTCACACTATACAGATCTGACTCATAAGTGATCCTCCTGCTTTCAGCCTCCCAAGCACTGGGATTACAGGTATGCACCACCATGCCCAGTCTCAAATCACCATCATAGTGAGTCCTGGGGGTGGCGCTGGCATGCCACACCAGGTATGGAACCTTGGTCCCTGCACCTGGCTAAGCAGGTGGCTTTAGTCTGCCGAGTTATTTGACCGGCACATGGTGAAGCATTTTGAAGCTATTTAACTTTCTGCCTTTAAAGGCTGCTCGTTTTAGTCACCTTTGCTGTCTAAGCGATTTGCAGAGCAATTCTGCTTCTCAGGAAGAGCCTGTGGAGTGAGAGGTGCTGCCTCTCTGCCTGGTGTGGCCTCTACTCCGAGTGGCGTGGGCGGCTTCCAATTGATGGATTTAGGGACAGAGAAAGCAGCTGCACCTGGAGCTCACCAAGTTCCTCAGCCAGAGAAGTGAGGTGCAACAATGTATTGTGCATTGTCTTATTTCTCCTTCCTGCTCTCTTTGCCTTCTCCTTTGTCTCCATAAAAACAACCACAGTTTGTTTTTTTTTGCCACTTTCCTGATGGGCAAAATGACTTTGTTGGTTTCCTTGAAACCTTGCCCTCAGTTGCTTCCCTGGGGGATTAGTATGTATATTGTTAGCCTTTTGTTGTCTGGTATCTTGTTTTTACCTTTCCTTGATATTTTCTAAAAAATCCATTCAGTATAAAAGTATCAGCATGCTTTCCTTTACTTAAAACCAAAAGGAATAACCTAAGAATAAGTAAAACCTTTCTCATTTCAGTTATGACAGTCTTTTTTCTTTTTGCCTTGCTTGTAGTAGATCTTTTGTGTATTTGGTGAGTTTCTGCATTTTCCAAGTCTGCCCTTAGTTGCTCATTGCCATTTCTTTCCATTCCCAAGCTGTGTATTGATGCACTTGGTAAAATCAGACAGATTGCAGAGTCTGAACATGTTAAACTAAGGGACTAGGTTTTGGTTTAGGCTTTGGTAAGTTGACTATGCCTTTATTTCTCTCTCTCACCTAGGATGGTGATCGAGACATTTTTATTGACGGGGTTGTTGCTCGTAATAGAGCCTTAAATGGAGATCTGGTGGTTGTGAAACTACTTCCTGAGGAGCAGTGGAAGGTGAGTTAAATTTTCCTTTTCCAATTATATTCTTCAGAGGGCCTTTTGTAGTCCACAGTTTAGCAATTACTTGGCATCAGCAGGGGCCTCCAGCTCCTGAGGCCCATGGTGAAAATTGGTTATTACCTCCAACAAGGCTTCTGCATGCTTGGACTGGAGATGTCTTCAGGGCAGACATATGACCGTATGAGTTGTTCTTGCTCCTGTCCAGTCCACCCTGTCAATGCCTTGGTTTCCGGGTTTCTTTTGAGTTGAAAAAGTTGCAGGGCCCAGTTAGACTTGGTATGCATTATTTCCCTAAACTCTGTGCTTTGAGATTTGGAGCAACCAAGCCATGGAGGTAGGTGGTAGTTTTCTCCACACATTCCTGCTGTCTGAGCTAGAAAACCAGGGCAGTGCACCCGAGTGCCACCAGGCCTCATTGGTGATTGGGCTTCCTTTGGCAGATAAAAGTAGCCTATGCGAATTTTAAAAAACAGAGACTTAGTGGCAGGGGAAAATATTTTTATTCTAGATTTCAGTTTCTGTGTCTGTCAACTGAAAAGGAAGATGTGGTTTGAGTTTCTAAATTAAAAAAATTGGTGTTGTGGTTTTGACTTTTACTATTGTTTTAAGTAATAGTAAGGGTCTGACATTGAAATATTTAATGTCTTTGAAGGGAACGTGGAACTAGTGGCTTGTAAGTCTAAGTCTAAATATGTCTTTATGTTGTTTGTTCTGTTTGTCTCAGTTCTTTGCTTCTCAGGAATTCAGTGTCTTCAGTGTGGGATGGTACAGGGCAGTGATTTGTAGTGGAGCTTTGAGGTGAGGTTATCTGGGTTTGAATCTCTTTGGAAGACGTTTTTTTTTTTTTGGCAGAATTGGGGATTGAACTCAGGCCCTTGCGCTTGCCAGGGTGAATCACTTTGCATTAATCTGTGCCATCTTTGGTGAATTATACAACCGTCTACCTCAGATGCCTCATTTTTAAGGTGGGAGTAATTGCAGTACCTACTTTCTAAGTTTGTAATGAACAGTAAGTGAGATTACTTGCAAAAGCCATAGAATAGTATCTAAAATTTTTAAAATAGTGGGACCTTATTATTAGATTTTCCAAAAAAGGTATAATGTGAGGAATACCTCTTTGTCTCAGAACTTTGTTCAGGAGTACATTAATTTCTTTTATATCCACCAGGGCTAAAGTAATTCATTACACTATGTGCTAGGTACTCATAGAAAGCAAGGATTTTAGTAGTGATCAGGATAAACATAGTTGGGGCTGTAGGGATAGCTCGGCAGTCTCAGTGCCTGCTTGGCAAGTGCAAGGACCTGGGTTCGATCTCCTCTGTCACATATTGTGCTGGCCCCAGAATCCTCGGTGTGCTGTATTGGCCCCAGGACCATGTGCGGTGGCACACACCTGTAATCCCAGTGCTGGGGAGGCTGGGACAGGAGGATCGTTATGAGTCTGAGCTGCATAGTAAGACCCTGTATCAACCACAACAACAACAACAACAACAAAAAAAAAAAAATTAAAAAAGAAAGAATAGACATAGTTCTTGTGTCATGGAGCTGACAATATAGCAGAGAGTACGATGAGGGTGAAACATAATAATCACATTTCCACGAATTTAGTTATGATTAGCACTGTGAAATACAGGGCTTAATATGAGAGTGAATTTTCACAGTCAAGCTTCACCTCCTCACTCCCACCCCTACTGGTTGTGAGTATCGCTCCCTTCCTGGGTTCCTTGATAGCACAGTGAAGTTTGGCTTCAGGTCCTACTAACATAGATTGATTCAGGTGACCTCCTGTTTCTGTAAAGCATCTCTTAGCATCATAGTGTTGTCCAGAGGAGCAGAGCAAGGCCAGCTGGAATCAAAAAAAGCATTCATAGAGGTTGTGCAGAGGGTGAACAGGCAGCATTTCAATGAAAATGAGCCACAGAAATGGCGAGAAAGTTGGGGCTTCCTTTGATTTAAGGATTGTGACTGTTAGAATAGATGAAAGAATAGTTAGTAAGCTGGGTGGGTGTCTTAGTCTGCTTTCTGTTGCTATAACTGAATATCGTAGACAGGGTAGTTTATAAAGATAAGAAATTTATTTTAGGGGCTGTGGAGATAGCTCAGTAAAATAAGTGCTTGCTTGGCAAGCGCGAGGTCCTGAGTTCAATCCCTGGTACTGAAAAAAAAAAACAAAAAAAACGAAATTTATATCCTACAGTTGTAGAGGCTGAGTGATCCAGTGCTAAGAGGCTACATCTAGGGAGACTTGTTGGTGAAAGGTGGCTCAGGGTTTCACATGATGAGACAGTAGGCTTGCTTATTCTAGTCTTTTTTTCTTTTTCTTTTTTGGCAGTACTGGGGCTAAACTCAGGATCTTTGCACTGAGCTACACCCTCAGCCCTTTGTTACTTTTTATTCTGACAGTGGGTCTTTTTTTTTTTTTTTTTTTTGTCTTTTTGAGACAGGGTCTCACTATGCAGTTCAGGCTGGCCTTAAGCTCACTTTGTAGCTCAGGCTGGTCTCGAACTCACAACAATCCTCCTGCCTCAGCCTCCCGAGTGCTGGGATTACAGGCATGCGCCACCATGCCTGGCTTGACAGTGGGTCTTTATATGCTGCTAAATTGCCTAGGCTATGCCTGAAATTTTGATCTTCCCGCCACAGCAATGATCCTCCTGCCTCAGCCTCCTGAGTGTTGGGATTGCAGGCATGTGTCACCATGCCAGCTGTAACAGATGACTTTTGAGATTAAGTTTCAGCGTGAGTTTTGGAGGGAACAGGTGCCTATGTAGAAACACCAAAGAAATACTTAGAAAAAGAAGAAAAAATATCTTCTAGAACTGGTAAGTGATTAGCAAGACCTAAGGCTGATATTACAAACTTCATTTGTTCTTCTTTTTTTTTTTAAAAAAAAAGTATTTAGTACAGGTTCTGTAGGGTCTCACTATACAGATTGGACTCAGTGTTTTTCCTGTCTCCCATAGTGTTTCAATCTCCCAAGTGCTGGGATTACAGGGTGCACTACCATGCCCAGTCTCAATTGGTGTCTCAGTGCACCTGGGAGTGGGGCTGGCATGACATGTCTGGGATTGAACCCCAGTCCCTGCATCTGCCTAAGCAGATGTTTTAATCCACTGAGCTTATCTGGCTGGTCCTCCATTTGTACTTCTGTGTACTATCAATGAAATGGAAATTTTAAAAATTCTTAAAGTACCATTTAAAATAGAATCAAAAGTATAAAATACTAAGGGATAAATTTGACAAAAATATGTAAGACATATACACTGAAAGTATAAAACATTACTGAGAGAAGTTAAATAAGAATACATGGTGAGAAATACCATATCAATTAAATGGCTCAATATTGTTTTTTTTTTTTCTGGAACCAGGGGTTGAACTTGGGCCCTTGCATTTGCCAGGGAAGCACTTATTCTACTGAGCCATCTTCCTGGCCCTGCAATATTGTTAAGATGCTATTTTACTTAAATTGATCTGTAGATTTAGTGCGCCTACCCACCCACCCCAACACATCAGCAGTTTACTTATTTGAAATTACCATGCTCATGGAACTATGTCCCTAGCCCTTTTAGAATTTTTACTGAGACAGGGTTTGCTAAGTCATTGAGCTGCTCAGGCTGGGTGTGGAGTTGTGAGCTTTCAGCCTCAGCCTCCAGAGTGCTGGGATTATAGAATGACACTACCATGATTGACTTAATGATTTTAAAGGACCTAGAAAAGCCAAAGAACAACATGGAGAACATAACAGAGCCTGATTTTAAGACTTAACATTAAAGCTTGTATAATCAGGACTGTGTGGTATTAGTACAGAGGTGGACACACAGATCAGTGAAATAGAGCAGAGAATCCAGAAGAAATGGGCCAAGACATTCTGATTAATTGATTTGCTATGAAGGTGCTAAGGTAACTCAATGGGAAAAGAATACTGTTCTTGGTGGCAAAAATGGTAGTCACTTTGGAAAACATTTGCAATTTCTTAAAACATTAAGCATATACCTAATGTGTGACCTCTTTATTCCATTCTTGTGTATTTACCTTAATGAAATGAAAGCATGTGTTTGCATAATGTCTTCTTTTCTTTTTGTCACACTGGGGATTGGACCCAGTGTTTCATGGACAATAGGCAGATGGGGCTGAACCACATCCCTAACTCTTGTCTTTCTTTTAATTTTTGCAATAAGATCTTGGTAAGTTGACCTTGAGCTTGTGATCTTCCTGTTTCAGCACCCTGAGGCTTACATATATGAAGTCTTAGAAGTGTTCATTTAAGCTTTATAATAGCGCCAGTGTCTTTTTTTTATTGGTGGAACTGGGGATTGAACTCAGGCCCTTGCACTTGCCAGGGAAATGCTTATTACACTGAGCCATCTCCCTGGCCCCAAAGTGATTTTTTTTTTTTTTTTTTTTTGTGGTACTAGGGATTGAACTTAGGACCCTGTGCTTGCCAGACAAGCACTTATTCTACTGAGTTATCTCCCTGGCCCTATAATAGCCCCAGAGTGGAGGTAATTCAACTCTACATCAGCATGTGGATTTATAAACCAATTTTGGTATATCCATCCAATGAGATACAGTTCAGCAGTTAAAAAAATTTGAATGAATTACACATGCCACAATATGAGTGAATGTTAGAATGCTAATAGTGGGTAAAAAGAAGCTACGTGAAAAGAGTACTCTTGGTATAATTACATTTATATAAATCCCTAGGAAACACAAACTAATTAGCAGCACTAAGAAGAGGCAGATCAGTCAGTGATTGCTTGGGTCTGAGCAGGACAGATGGATTGCAGTGGGTCCCAAGGAAACATTTGTGAGTGATGGATGTGCTTACTGCTTCATGTATGAAGCAGTGTGTATATATTAGGACTCATCACTTGTATATATTTTAAATATTTGTAGTTTATGATGTTATCTTTACCTTAATAAAACTGTAATGAAATGATCAGAAACTGAACAAATGAAGGCATTTGTACAAGTGAGCCCTTTAAAGAGAAATAGAAAAAAATAATAATAAAGAGAAATTGAAGCTGGAGATACTTATTTGGGTTGCCAGCACCCTTGTGGTGTTAACAGTGATATCAGGGGATGAGGTTCCCTACAGCCATAGGGGAGAAGGCCAGGTGCAGAGAGCCACAGGCTTAGGCTCCGATAGTAGCTCCCAGCTGTGCTGGAGCTCTGCAGAGGTGGCATCAACTGGAGGGAGTGTGGGGCAGAAATTGAGTGAAGGGAGTCAGCACATTTGTGTTCCCATAGTCCATGTGACCTGTGGAACCCAGAGGGCTTTTTAAAATGTCCCTTGTTTGCTCCTTGAGACCTGTGTTAGTTGGTTGGTAAGAGAAGGCTTACAGGAGAAAGGCATCTGGCCTTCAGCCCTTATGCAGAAAGTGGGGCTGCTCAGGTGTTCCTTCTCCTGCTCCTGGGACAGGCATCCCTGGAGGAGAGAGCAGGAGGATTCTCTGACTTTCTCTTGTGGAAAAACTCCCCTCCTAGTTATCTCCTCTAAGCTGGTGCAGTTGAGTGGTGGTGTCTTTCAAAGCAACAGGAAAATAGCTGGGCTCTCTGAATCTTGGATGTAGAGTGCTAGCCTTGGACATGGGGCTAGAGCCCGATAGGGAAGAGCTTTGACTTGGAAGGGCTAACAACATGTAGTCAGCAGGAGCCCTTGGCTTCTGAGGCAGCCCCTAGTGGGCAGGCGGGCCAGGCATCTCCCTGTCCTGCATGGGAGGTGATGGCCCAGAGGTTTCTGGGCAGGTGGCTGAGGAAACTGGAGGGTCTGAGGGGGCTGCATAGTGTTCAGGAACCTGGAGAGGAGGTGGGTCTCAGGAGGGAGGTGTGCAAGATAGAGTGAGGCTTGGAGGTGGGGTTCCTGTTCTTGGGGAAGATGGGTCTGAGGATACTGGTCCCTGGGCCTGGCTTGTCTGTAACCTGCAGATGATTTCCTGGAGATTTGGTAACATGCCAAGTGTCATCTCATAGTGCTCCTAATTGTGCATTTTTACCATGGGTTAGTACCCGTGTAGTACTAACTCCTGCTCTGTTGGGAGTCATACATTGAGTGCAGCAAACCTCCTGTGTGTGGCAGAAGGGAGACGAAAGAAGTAGCTAAGAAGTGTATACCTGAGAAAGTTGTGCCTGGGCCACAAAGCCCCTCTAGGAGGCTGAGTCTTGTGCCCTCTCTTTATTGCTGACACCCTAATGAAAAGGGATTGATGTGAACACAGGGAGAGGTGTTGCTGATGAGGAGCCCATGCTGTCTGGATTGTGGGCAGGTGGGGAGCAGGGGGAAATAAGGGGATGCCTTGGTGCGCACATACATTATTTCACTGTTAGAAGATCTGAGGTGCCAAGACACCCTTACTCCTTGTCTGCAGAGCTCCTGTGGGTCACCGTGGTGGTATCTGTGTTGAAGTCTATCTCTAAGGCCTCCTTAGCATTTCACAGTTCCCTGTGTAGAAGGGGGAGCCCCACTGTCTGTCTATCAGTTGTCCACCTGTAATATCTATTGGCTGCAGGGGCAAACAGAATAGAAGAGGATATTCAGACTGTCATCAAGAATCCTGGCCTTCGAATATAAACATTACAAAGCATACTGCCCAGTTGTCTCAGGTTTGTTAGGACAAAAGCATATTGTCATCAGAGGGATCTGTAGTCAGTGCTATGAGCAAATGCGAGTTAATTGGATTATTCATCTTTGCTTCTTTATGCTTGCTGTGCCTACCCCTCTTGGGTATGTAAACTACACAGCCCTTGGGGTTTTAGGAAGAACAACAGTTCTTTTAGTTATTGTGGTAAATAGTCAATTTATTTCACAGCATGTTTTTGGCAAAATAGATAGCTATAAAAATATCAAGCTGTGAGACAATAATGAGAAAGAATTTGCTCTTATATAACAGTCTCAGAATTCTTCCATATTTTTAGTATATATATGTATATGTTTGCATATTATATATATCTAATGATGACAGTTGAGGGGGAAATAATAGTTTTTTGTCAGTCTGGAAACTAAGGTACTATGAGGGTGAATGACTTGTTTAAAGACCCAGAGTTTTTGACAGAACCAAGGTAGAATCCATATCTCTAACTTTGACCTTAATGCTGTTTTCCTCAGGTTTCCAATGAAGGGCAGTGTCCCCAGCTGGTTAGGCAGCATTAATCTTGGTTTTTCCTGGAGCAGTGGTACCTAGTGTCTGTCTTTCCTCTCCTCTTCCCTCTCCCTCTCCCTTTCCCTCTCCCTCTCCCTCTGCCTTTTCCTCATCCTCTCCTTCTCCCTCTCTCACGGTCTTTTTATGCATTTTGTACAGGGTCTCACTGTGCAGCTCAGATTCACAGTGATCTTGTTTTCACCTCCTCAGTGCTGGGATTACAGGCAAGTGCCACCACACCCTGTCTTCGTGGTTAGCTTAGCGCACCCCAGGGGCAGCAGGGCATGTGGTGCTATGGCTCGAGCTCAGTTCCTGTGCTTCCCTAAACAGGGGCTTAGTTTTATGAGCTACCTCACTGGCCCTGCTAATGGCTTATTATCTTCCACTCTTCCTGCCCTGTGCCAGATCCTAGAGATGTAAACAGAACAGGTCCCAGGCTTTGCTCTTACAGTATGGCGTACAGGACAGAAACAAATACATGTTGTGTGGGCACCAATTTCTCTGGGAGAGTTGGGAACAGTTGTGTAGAGGAGGTCACCTCTAAACTAAGGTTGGAAGGATGGGAACAGAAAAGGAGAGAAACGTTTTATTTCAAGATGAAGATTTGCTTGGAGAATGGTTTGGTGAGAGAGGCTCCTGAAGATGTCAAGTTTCAGGGGGGAACTTATGGATCAAGGCTTTCTCAGCACTGTTAGCTGAGCACAGCAGCCCTTCTGCTGGGTCTCCATTGTGGGAAAGAGCAGGGCCTCCTACCTGTTCACAAGGTCCTGGCCTCCTCCTACAGAGAGGCATCTGGACAATTGCTCTGTAAGCAGCTGACCCTGTCGCATTCCTTCCTTTAATACAAACGTGTGCAAACACTATGGGTGCTGGTGACAGGTGCTGAGGTTTTGATGCTTATTGTATTCTAGTTGCTGTATTTGGTGCTTTGCACCATTCTTTAGTCTGCTGTTAGCTTCATCCTCATTGTGCGAGAAAACTGAGTTTTAGCTTACGTATCTTACTATGACTAAGGAATAATAAAGCTGGGGTTCAGTTTTACATCTCCTGAATTTATGATCTCTTTAATATTTATTATATATCAAATAGAAGGGCTGGTGAGATAGCTCAGCAGACTAAAGTGCCTGCATAGACAAACTTAGGCAACTGTAGGGACCAGTTCTATCCCTGGTACCACATGCTGCACCAGTCCCCACCCTCAGGGCACGCTGAGCTGGCCACAGAGTCCCTGCATAGTGGCTCATGCCTGCAATCCCAGCTCTGGGGGGACTGAAAACAGGATCACTAGAAGTGTGAGCTGTGTAGTGAGACCCTGTAACAACCAAACACATTAAAGAAAAAGAAAGATTTGTTTTATCTGTGGATGGATATATTAAAATTAGTATAATTTAGAAATTTATGTTCTAAATTATATGTTTTAGGATTAGATAATATCTTCCCCTTTTTTTTTTTTCACTTGTGTATTTGGTTCAGAGTCTCACTATGCATATCAGACTTAGTGATCCTCCTGTTTTCAACCTTCCCAGCACTGGGATTATAGGTGTGCCTCACCATGCCCAGACACTATGCTACCTCAGCATGCCCCAGGGGCGGGGGTGGCATGACATGTGGGACCCAGTATTGAATCCTGGTCCCTGTGCTTGCCAAAGCAGGCACTTAGTCTGCTGAGCTAACTCACCAGCCTGGGATTAGGTAATATTTTAAATTACCATCATTGGTGAAAATCAGGTGAAGTGATAAAGCCCAGTGTTAGCCTCAGAAAGTACAAGACTTAGAAAAACTACTTAGAATTCTGTGTCTTAGGCCTGGAGAGGTCTAGTAGCATCTCAGGATATTATCGAGGCAGGTGTTAGAAATGAGCTAGAACCTCACCACACAACTGCCCCAGACAGTAGATCAAATGAGCTAGAACCTCACCACACAACTGCCCCAGACAGTAGGTCAGAAGCTGACTCAAAAGGATTATAGATCCAGATGCCGTATCAGCTCAGGGGTCGCTGAGCTCAGAGTGATGTGGCCTGGATGTTCATCAGGAAGGGAGGCAGTGGTCATGTAGGAGGAAGGGGGTCCTTGCAGGGCAGGACTCTAATCCAGTGACTGAGGACTGGCTTACTAAAAACAGCAGTGGAGGCAGCTGCTGGTCTAGGAGTCAGCAATAGCGTTTGATCTCCAAGCTAGAGAAATGACTGGAGGAACAGAAGGAGCACAAACCAAAGCAGATGAACCACAAGAGCCAGAATTAGGGGCTTTTTTTTATGGTTCTAGCAAATAATACCTGAGAGCCCAGGGTTCACTGGCATCTCAGCTTGGAGGTGGGTTAGAAGCTTAATGCTAAGCTATTCCATAGGCTTCTTTGGGAACTGGAGTGAACAGCTCAGTTGATGCAGCCATAGTGACTGAAAGTAAAGGAGACTGACAAGAGTGCTAGAAGTAAGAGCTGGGTATGGTGGTGTATGTCAGTAATCCCAGCTACCTGAGAGGCTAAGACAGGATCACTGCAAGTCTGAGGCCAGCCTGGGCAACCCAGTCTTCAAAAAGGCCTGGGCATGAAGCTCAGTGTTCCTGGGTTCAATTTCCAGTTCCATAATACAGACAAAAACAAATAAAGCCCCAGACATAACAAGATTCAATCAAGTAAAACAGGGTGAAATAGAAACTGACTAGCTAAAGAGATGGATTTCAAGTGAAAGTGTTACTCAGTGGGGTTTAGGGTATTCTTTTGATTGAATATTAAAAAGCATAGTAAGGGTTTTGGTCATTTTCTTCATTACTAAGACGTTCATACCTGACACTGCAGCTCAGTGGAGGAGAAGTTTATTTGGGCTCATTGATATATTCTGTATTGCTGGGCTCCAAGGTAGAAACAGCATGATGGGCGAAGGCTGCTCGCATCACAGTGGTCAGGGAGCAGGAATGAACAGAGGAGCCAGGGGGAAAGAGACCCTCCCGATGCATTTGTAATTAGGCCAGGCCACCTAGCAAGTCTGCTGTAACACCCCATCATCCAGTTAAGTTCTAAAAGGGCAGGGGTCTTTCTTGATCTAACCCGTAACAGGAAGACAGGCTGGAATCTACTTGATGTGTTGACACCTACTTGAAACCTGTAATACTAGGGACACCTTCCTTTATCCCACATGTATTTTTTGAGCCCCAACCTTGACTGAGAGGAGAAAGTGGGAATAAATTAGTCAAACACCATCTTAGTGAAGTCTAAATTTATCTCAAGACAGGATTATTTTACTTAGCTCACAAAACAGCAGTCTGAGCCTGACTTAAGGAGGGTAGATAAGCAGGAACAGTTACTCTGTGGTTGTTAACATATCTTTGCGTGATGAGGTCAACTTCACTTTGTGCAGAGACTAACACTGCAGCAAGGGCATAGATGAAGTATGTATGAGTATTTTGGAAGAGACTGGCGCAGAGTAAACGGAATAATTTGAGTCTGAAAGAATAAAAGAGATGTGGATAGGGGTGCTACTCTTGAACTAAATTAAACAAACCAAACATCAAAGTGCACATTTAATTCCTAATTTTCAGTGCTGTTCCAAACCTTCTTATGGTCACATGAAACTGGTCTAGTACAGTAAATTGTTTCCTTTGACAGCCAACTTTTTCTTCTGTTGATTGTTTTAAAGTTTGGCTTTCCAAGTTCTTCTTTAAATATGCACCCATCATGCTAGATTATATTTAATCCAATCTCTTATATAACCACTATCATTCTGGATTGTTTTCAATTCCAGTGGAATGAAGATTTCTTAGAACTGTTTGGTTTCTTGGCTTGCCTTGGAAGGCACTTAATGATAGAGGGCAAGGTCTTCGGGGGCTCCACCCAGGGTAGTTTGGTGGATGAGGTATATCTACTACCATGGTCAGCTTTCTCCTAGATTGTTATATACACAAACCTATTTTTAACAGTCATCTTACCTTCTTCATTATTGCCAGTTCTGGGATCAAATACTTCAGGTTCTTGTCTGCTTTAAACATGCTTTCAGATCTCTGTAATTCAAATTGAAATGTCTGAAATAAAGAATGCATCATTTGAGGATAGAGTAGCTTATTTGTGCTGGGAAACACCCAATTAATATTTTAGGATGATTTGCTAGAAAATGAGTTCATTCCTCTTTAACTCCTTGGAGATGGTTTGGTGAAATAGTTATAGATAGGATAGTATTTTTCCATAAAATACTTATAGCAAAGATACATGTAAATGTGTCAGGTGTAACTCAAGTTTACTATTCCTAGCTCTCGAGTTTGCTTCTGGTATCATTTACTCACAGGATGTAGGAGTCACTTCAGATCCTCATCTCGGTCCAAGAAGCCAATATTTGTAATCCCAAAGTTACGTTATTGGAATCCCATCAAGTTAATTCCAACCTACCTACCTATCAATGCAACCCATGGCAAAAATAAAGACACCAAATTATATTTTCAATCACTGGGGAGTCAAAGGGCTCTAAGTCCAGCCATGACGATGGCTTTCTGGAACAAAGAGAGCGACTCAGGGCCTCACTCGGTTTTTATTCAGTGGGGGAGTGACTTGAGGAGGATTGACTGAGAATTGTGGGAAGTAGGTGACTATTGTGAGCTGAGCTAGGTGGGTGGCCTACATTTACCTCTGCCATATGCAGAGAGGATATACAGAGAAAGTAATCTGCATTATAGATAACATCTAATGTTTTGGGAGGTCTGGTGCTTCAGCTTTGATGTAGTCTTTCAAGCCCCAGGAAGTCATAGCCTCTGTCTTGAGGCTCAATCCCAGTTGGTGGCATGGAGCATTGGCTCTTCCGTCCTATCTCAACCTGGCTCACATTAAAGAGCAGCAGATATAGGTTACCAAGGAAACACACATACCACCTTCAAAGACAATCACCAGTATCTTAGCTAAACCAATATACATTGCTTAAGGCCAACTGAAGGATAAACAGAAGTCCTGGCCAGCTCTGTACATGAGGAATAGGGTGAGGCTCAGTCAAAGTGGAGACAGTTGCTCTTCTTTCAAGGAGAGCTGCTCATGTGGTCTCCACAACAGGAGACATAAAATACTAATGCAAAATGCTGGTGTTGCCATTGTGTTTCTTTGAGTGGTCTGGATGTAGAACAGTGATGTGTTGGTAGGCAGAGTTGTGTTGTAGAATGACTTGCTCATGTTCCTGGTCAGCAAGGTAGTCTAAGAGTATTGCTTGGTGTTACCCTTGACCCAGACTGGGTAGAAGAATAGCTGCTGCCGGAAGTGTCCTCTTTTTCTGTGGCAAAAGGGCATAGCCACAGAGGACCATACTTCAAATGCTTTGTTTAAGTGGTCTTTCTGCAGGAAAAATGTTTGGTTTATATCACAGCACTTAAAATTTAATTAGGAAAACACATAACAGAGATCCAGAGTTAGAGTTTGAGAACAGCCAGAGTGTTAGCCTGCACTTGGTGACAAGACAGCATGGCGCCCAGCGCTGTAGCTCAGAGAAGTCCAGGTCAGGTATTAGGAACCAAGGCCCTGGACCCGCTTGACCATGAGAAAGGGACTCCCCTTGAAGTCTGGGAAGCGTTAGAACAGTCTGGAGCAGATGCTGGCAAACCTTTTCTGTAAGGGGCCACATAGCAAATGTTTTAGGCTCTGTGGGCTGCCTGAGTCTGTCACATGACTCATCATAACCATTGCTGCATAAAAGCAGCCACAGATAGTGCAGGAACACATAAGCACAGCTGTGTTCCAGCAAAGCTTTATTAGAAAATCAGCGGGACTCGCACTGTCAACTGTAGCTTGCCAGCCTCCTATAGAAGCATCATTAGACCTCATAAAGGACTCTGCTCCTGCACTGTCAAGAAGCCCCATGGTTCTGGACACAGACATCTTCTCAGCTCTAAAGAGCATGCACAGTGTGGACCACTCTCTTACATTCTGGAATCCATCCAGTAATTCAACTTGGTAGTTCTTGAGTTTGTAGGTTTTAAATCAGAAAATATTAAGGTCTCTGCATGTATTTGGTAATTTGTTGACTGGATTCTATTTTCTGCTTTACAGTTTTTCTTTTTAATAATATGATAGCA
>PVKA01005340.1:80728-91418 GCA_004027165.1 Ctenomys sociabilis
AAAAAAAAAGAAAAGAAAAAAAAAAAAAAAAAAAAGGATGATAGCCTTGAGTTTAAAGTCCAGAAAACATGGGGAAATGTTAAAACATTGGTATAGGGGCTAGGGAGGTAGGTTGGCATTATAAGTGCCTGTTTGGCAAGTGCAAGGTCCCCTAGTTTGATTGCCTGGTACTGCATATTGTGCCAACTCTGGAACTGGGGGTGGTGGCACACATCTGTAATCCTGCACTGGGGAGGCTGAGGCAAGAGGATTACTATGAGTCTGAACTGTGTAGTGAGACCCTATATCCAAAAAAAAAGACATTGGTATAGGTAAAAAATTTTGTGAGTAGGACTCTAAAAATTCAGAAAACAAAAAACTGGAAAATATGAATTTATCTAACTAAAAAACTTCTGCACAGCAAAGAGAACAGCTGAAATAGTAAAGAGACAGAGACTGCGTACAGAATGGGAGAAAAATGCCAGGTAGCCATTCATCTGACAGAGTATTACGATCCAGAATATATAAAATGCTCAAAAAAATCCAAGCAATCCAATTTAAAAGTGACAAAATGATCTTAGCAGACATTTCTCAAAAGAAGAAACACAAATGGTCAATACATAAAAATATGTGCAATATAATTAGCCATTGGAGAAATGCAAATCAAAACTGTAATGAGTCTTCATTTCAGCTGAGTTGAAATTGTTTTTATTAAGTAGAGATCTTTTTTTGTTGTTGTTGTTGTTGTACCAGGGATTGAACTCAAGACCCTGCGCTTGCCAGGCAAGTGCTTATTCTACTGAGCCATCTCCCTGGCTGTTTTTTTTTTTTTTTTTTTTTTTTTTTTTTTTTTTTTTAATTGAAAAACAAGTAGCAGTGAGACAGTTTTAAATCAAATTAGGACAGATTCAACAATGTATACATTACACAATGTTTTCATAGTGGCTTTTTGCTGTACAAGGTGCATACATGATACTCTGTACAAATACTATTAGAGCAGATGCCTCCGATCAATGAATTAAGACAATGTAGCTGTATACCTATCTTTTTTTTTTTAAAGCTGAATTATAGTACAGTTTCAATAATACCTTTTTTACGTTATCTTCCTAGTGGTTATCCATAGTACAAGAAGCACACAAGATATCCTGTCCAAACACTATTAGTGCATATATTTCTTCTCATAGAATTACGCCAAAGTTCTGCATGTTTATTCTAACTGTACTGTTTATACAGACACAGAATGGTTCTTCCTTTGTATCCCCTTTTTTTGTTTAGTCCTGTCAAAGATGGGTGTTCTATTGTCATTCAATTATTATAGGTGCTTGAATTCAGCGAAACACACCAACTCAGGCCAGCAGTGGGTCATGTGAAGAAGTTGTTGACTAGAGCTATTTACAGCTCAGCTTATTATTATGGCCTTATTTTATATACCTCATTTTTATACTTTTCTGCTGGATGGTTAAGACTGAGCTAAAGCAAGACTTATATAACAAAAAAACGTTACTTTTGTAACTGATGAGGTCAGTCAAGTCCCCTCAGGGTTTATCCTGTAACCCTGTACCTCACTCTGTAGATCGTTTGTCAGTGTCAGCCATGTGGATGAGTCATGGCCATTACTTGACCAGTTTGCTCTCTGTGAAAGCCTGAGAGAAAGTTTTCTCTCCATGTGACTCTCCTTAGGCACACTATGGATCACTGGTCACATTCCTCTGTGGCTCCATAATCTCCTTGATCAGAAAATTTGGGGCATAACTAAGTTACATTGATGTCACAGTACAGGTTCTCATATGTCCCGAGTCTTCACTGACCTTGAAAGGCTAGGGCCAAAATATTGGCTGACCTTGCAGCCCTTCCATTTCTCCAATTTTTGATCTGCAAACTTAGGTTGTTAACCATCCAGAAGAGAAGCTGATTATTACCCTTCAACATATGCAGTACAGTTTACCCTATCTGACTAAATTATTTTTAGTTGTAGTTTTGCTTTTCTATTTGTATTTCTCCTGGAAGAAAAAGTAGGAGAAACTCTTGAAGACATAGGGGTAGGCAAAGAGTTCATGAACAAAAATCAAATCGCACAGGCAATACTTGAAAGAATTAACTGGGATCAACTCTTCTTGAGAAGTTTTTGCATGTCAAAAGAAATTGTCAACAAAGTGAAGAGACAACCCACAAATTTCAAAAAAATCTGAACTAATAAGCATTCACACAAAGGTCTGCTCTCTAGAATTTATAAAGAACTAAGATACATTAGGGCCCTCAAATTTAAAGACCCATTCCAGAAATGGGCATCTCAGATGAATATACACTTCTCAGAGGGCGAAATTAAAGAAGCGAATAAGTATATGAAAAAATGCTCATCACTAGCTATCCGTGAGATGCAAGTTAAAACAGCACTGAGATGCCATCTCACTCCAGAAAGAATGGCTATGATAAATCAACCCACAACAAATGTTGGAGAGGCTGTGGGGAGAAGGGAACTCTTCTTCACTGCTGGTGGGAATGTAGACTGGTACAAACATTGTGGAGTTCAGTGTGGAGATTCCTCACAAAAGAAGGACTGGAAATCCCATTCAAGTCGGCTATCCCTCTACTGGGAATTTTCCCCGAGGAACTGAAAGCATCGTATCATAGTGATATATGTGCACCTATGTTTATAGCAGCACAATTTTTTGATAGCCAAATCCTGAAAACAACCAAGATGTCCCTCACATGAGGAATGGTTGAAAAAGAGTGGTATTTTTATACAATGGAGTATTACTCAGCTATAAAAAATGATAAACTTGAAGCATTTATATTGAAGTGTATGCCACTTGATCATATACTCATAAGTGAAATAAACTAGACACATGTGTACAAATATCGTATAGTCTCCCTAGTATAAGAAACCTGGCCATTTTTATTAAGACCCAGAAAATAACAAATGCTGGTAAGAATGTGGAGAGAAATAAACTCTAATAACTTGTGGGTAGGGGATATAAATTAATAAGACCACTATGGAAAACAATGTAGCATTTCCTCAGAAAATCTTAAAAATAGACTAGAGATATAGCACAGGGGAAGAGTGCTTACCTAGAATGCTTGAGTTTCTGAGTTCAGTCTTCACCATGAGAAACACACACACACCACACCACACCACACCATACCACCCCACACCACACATCACACCACACAAGAACAGGACTCCAGTACAGTCCTCTCCCCCCATAGTATATACTTCAAGGAGGTGATGTTAGTGTACAAAGGAGATAGTTACATAGCCATATTTAGTGGGGCAATATTTATAACAGCTCAGGTATGGAGTTAGTCTAGGTGGCCATCAATAGATGAACAGAGAAAGAAAATGAGATGCTATCGTTCATCCATAAAGAAGACTGAAGTCCTGTCATTTGCAGGAAAACGGATGGAACTAGATGATGTCATATTCAGTGCAATATGCTAGATGCAGAATGATAAACACCTGTTTTTTCTTGTATGTGGGTATTGAGAGAGAAAGAGAGAGAGAGAGAGAGGAAACAGAGGGTTATTAGGGATTAGGAAGGAGGTGTGGGTAGGGTAGGATAGAGGAGGAATGGTTATGGTTAACAGCACCTATGTGTGTATGGTAATTAATAGGACTCCCATTAATTTGTACAATTAATATGTGTTAATGTAACAAAAGTTAAGAAAAGAATTCTACATCATTTCCCATAGTTTTAGATATTTTGATCAGAGTAGAAATGGATCTTGCTGATGCAGCTCTGAGTATTAATTTTTTGAAGTGGGAAAAATTGGACAGAGGGCCCCGTGTCCATCTTACCTTTCTGGGCTGACTTTCTCCTTCCTAGGCATGTTCCAACTTCTCATTCATCCCACTTCTCACCCAGTGTCCTTGGGCTCTGCCCTTATATTTAAGCCTCTTGCCATTCACTTGAGCAAGAGCACCATGAATAGGTGTTTGTGATCAGAGAAATGATAAGTCCTTTTAAGCCGAATGAGGCCACGTGCATCGCTAGAAGAATGTCAGATGCAGCTGTAGGAGACGATAGTAGTGAGCTAAAGGTCAGTGCTGAGGTTGGTTCAAAGGGAGCAAAGATTGCTAAGATTTCCTTTTTGTGGGGGCAGAACGGGGGATTGAACTCAGGTCCTTGTGCTTGCCAGTCAAGCACTTATTCTACTGAGCCATCTCCCTGGCCCCAGATTGCTAAGATTTCTATAGAGAAAATCCAAGTGATAGAGAGGAATGGTTTAGGGTTTAGGGTATAGGTTGTAGTAAGGAACATACTGCTCCACCCTCACTGCTTCTCCATGAGGCAGGCACCATGCTGGGATGCAGGAGTACAGGAGCAGGATCTTATTCTGCAGCTGAGCTGCAGAAGAGAGAAACTGTGTGTCCAGTTCTTTCAAGGATGGTGCTTAAGCAGTGTCATTCCAGATGCAAAGCAGAGGAGCTAATTTGCTATGGGGAATGATGCCTTAGCTCAAGAGGATGAATTGTCCTGAGGAGCCCAGGCAGGAGGGCAAGTCTGGTGGAGCAGTGCAGGCTGTCACTGCAACGGTGAATATGCTGGGGCCAAGGGCTGCACACCCCCCTCCAGGCCTGCAGAGGGCAAGGACTGCTACTGGAGAAGAAGTGCAGTCTTATCAAAGAAAGGAGGGTGAAGAGAAGACTGGATGGAAAGGAGAGCTAGACCCACAAATTCAGAAGCTTCTTTAGTGCCCTTAGAGTGGAAATTGTGCAGGAAGTGCAGAGGTTGGAGAAACGTCACTTCTCCCTGGGAACCGGTGTAGGCAGATGGCAGACTTGAAGACCCAGTGTCCTGGCCTGGTTAGTGCTGCAGTCCCGGATCTGGTGATTTATAAAGGGAAATGTGCTTGCTCAGCTGTGGAGGCTGGGAGGTCAGAGGTCAAGGTGCTGGCTGGTTCAGCTGTGTGGTGAGGGTTGAGTCTTCTGGAAGAGAGAGGTCTCTGTCATCCTATGGCAGAGCTTGAGTAGGTGAACAGTGCTGCCCACTGTGTGAAGCCCTCTCAGAGGGGAGAAGTCATAACCCGCCAACTCCTAGTACTCATACATTGGAAACACCTGAACTTTGAAGTGCATCTGTTCAAACCATATCATCTTTGCCTCCGGTGGAATGCTGAGATGAGCTGGAAGCTTTCATGCTCCTTGGGGAACAATTATTTCTTTTTCTGGGGCCCTCGGTGGAGTGAGGACTCATTGTTCCTAACACACTGGGATGGTGAGTCTTCATTCTGCAGACCCCATGGTCTCAGGTCCTTTGCGTAAGATCTGGCAGTGTTTTGGAAGTAAAGAGGTTGAGCCTTGCCGGCTGGGAATACTGGTTATGAGCCTTGTGCCAGTCATTTCTAATATGTACTTGGTGTTGGGCATGGTGCTCGCTTCGGCAGCACATATACTAAAATTGGTGTTGGGCATGGTTTCCTTTGGAGCAGCTCAGATGCTCGCAGCTCCAAGTGTGGTCCATGTACCAGCAGCACTATAGATCCAGGCTCTCCTCCAAGATCTACTGAATGAAATCCCCCAGGCATTTGCATGAGCTTGGATTTTGAGAAGCATTGATGTGAGTGATTAAATAAGTGACTTTTTGCTTTTAAAATAAAATTTACTTTGGCACTAGAGAGAAGGGAGAGACATACCTATGACACTATTTTAGCTGGGCCTGGAGGAGACTGATGAGTGCCGAGTGACTTGGTGGGCTTCTGAGGGGTGAAGTCATCACAGTGCCAGCCTTGCTCAGAGCCCCGGGTCCCCAGCTCACACTTTACCTCCTCTCCCCCATTCTCATTTAGGAGAGGGATGGATGTGTTATTCTTGTAGTTGGAAAAATTCATATTAACTTACTGAAAAAGTTTTTGGTTGATAATGAATTATTTTTACTCTAATAAATGTTCTATAACGTGCCTCCTCATTTCAGAGATCACACTGTTAAGTTCATACAGTCATGTCATTTGCTTTGATAGCTTCCAGCTTAACTCTTTTTTCTTGAAGAATTACTTCTTACCTTGTATTAATACATATTTATTATGATACACATTTTCTGTTTTCTAGAAATCCCTAAGGCCTGATTTTAGTAGTTTTCCATGTTTTGAAGTCTTGTAAAGTAAACTTATAGAATGTGGAAAACTATGAGACAGCTTCTGATAACTAGAGAATTACTATTTTTCTGTCTGCCCTTGCCACTATGTCATGTGCATAATGGGGGAGTTGAGAAAAAGGCAGAAGAGACAAATTTAAACAAAAGTGTAAAACTATTTAAGTTTTATACTTGTGTTTTATCAAAAAGAGACAGTGTTTTGCTGGGAGGGCAGCTCATGCCTGTAATCCCAGCTCCTCAGGATGCTACAGGAGGAGGATGGCAAGTTCAAGGCCTGCTTGGGGAACTTAAGGGAGCACTTGTGTTAAAATAGGAGCAGCTGTGGATATAGCTTGGTACTAGAGTCAAATCACCTGGGTTAAATCTGCAGCACCACCACCACCACCTTCACCACCCAAAAATTAAATTCTTACAGACTAGGTACCCACATTATCAAAATGGCATTATTTATAATTGAAATCATTTTTTATTAATTTACATTGGTAAGAAGTTAGGTTATGGCAAAAAACTTGAGATTTTAACAAATTGAAATACAGTTTACATAATCTCAGATTTCATTGTCTTAAAGTCTACAGTTCAGTGCTATTAGTGTACTCACACTGTTGTACAGTACTACCTTGATGTAATTCCAGAACATTCATCACTCCAAAAAGAAATTCTGTGTTCATGCAGCAGTCACTGCCAATAGGCCTCTATGCTCTTAGACCCTGGAGCTGCTCATCTGTTTTCTACCTCTGGGTTACTCTATTGAAGACTTCTTAAGCAGGATCATGTACTGCTCAGATGAAATACATGTGGCAAATAAATATATGAAAAATGTTTAACATCATTGATCATTTGAGAAATGCAAATTAAAATAATACTGAAGGGGCTGGGGAGATGGCTCAGTAGAATAAGCGCTTCCCTGGCAAGCTCAAGGGCCTGAGTTCAGTTCCCAGGTCCACAAAACAAACAAACAAACAAAAAGAATGGCTTTTATCAAGAAATCAAGCAACAAATGGTGGAAGGTCTATGGGAAAAAAGGAACCATTTTCTATTGTTGGTGGGAGTGTAGACTGTTACAACCACTGTGTAAATCAGTGTGGAAATTCCTCAAAAAATTAGGATTAGAGGTCCCATTTGGCCTAGCTATTCCCCTTCTGCAAAATATAACCAGAAGACTTAAAAACATCATATCACAGTGGTATATGTATACCATGTTTGTAGCAGTACAATTTGTAATCACTAAATATTGCAAATAACCCAAGTGCTCATCAACCGAGGAATAGATAAAAAAGATGTATTTTTATACAGTGGAGTATTACTCCACCATAAAGAAGGATAAACTTGAGACGCTTAGGGGTAAATGGATGTAACTTGAGATTATACTCCTAAATGAAATAAATCAGACTCTTGTGTAAACACTGTATTTCTCTCTGATTTGAGAAACTGAAAGAGTAAATAGGGTCTAAAATGTAAAATAGAGGGCTGGGGATACAGCTCAACAGCATAATGCCTGAGTGGCAAGCATGAGGTCCTGAGTTTGATTCTTAGTGGCAAAAAAAACAAAGTAAAATAGATATTGTGAAATGGGAAGAAATTGTTCAAAAGGAAAAAGGAACTGAGATGGGGGAAAGGGAA
This sequence comes from Ctenomys sociabilis, assembly GCA_004027165.1. NCBI lineage: Eukaryota > Metazoa > Chordata > Mammalia > Rodentia > Ctenomyidae > Ctenomys > Ctenomys sociabilis. Next base: position 88,420 of record PVKA01005340.1, read on the forward strand.
GGGGACAGAAGGGAAAAAAATACAAGTCAGTTATGCTGTTAGTGTCTCTTAGATCAGTGAAAAGGAAGCTTTGTGCTAATGTCAATTAGAAAAATATTAATGCCCATATATTGTACTATGAATAACTTTTTTTTGGCGGAACTGGGTCTTGAACTCAGACCCTTGTGCTTGCCAGGGAAGTGCTTATTCTACTGAGCCATTTCCTTGGCCCTATGAGTAACTATCTTAAAGATTACAATATACAGTGTATTACTGTCCTATTAGTTATGAATTTTTTTTTACCTTTTACATAGGAAAAATGGAGTCACATAATATTGGTCCTTTTGTATTGGGTCCCTTAGCATGTTTCCGAGGTTTATCTATGTCATAGCCTAGATCTATTTTACTCCTTTTATGGCTGAATGATGGGCACTGAATGATGGTCATTGAGTGGATGCACCACATTTTGTTCTGTCATCAGTTGATAAACATTAGCTTCATTTTTGGCTATTATAAATAATGCCATTATGAACATTCAGGTACCAGCTCTTCCATAATCATGTTTCTGGTTCTTTTGGGTCTATGCCTAGGGGTAAAAATATTGGCTCATATGAGGACTCCCTGCTTCATAAACATTATTATAATTTAGAATACTAGCTGGATACAGTGACACACACCTGAATCCCTGCTACTGGGGAGCTTATGGCAGGAGCATTGCAAGTCTGAGTCAAGCCTGGGCAACTCACTGAGACCTTATATCAAAATGAAAGATAAAAAAGACTGGAGATGTAGCTCAGTGGTGAATACCTGTGGATTCAGTTGTAGAACTAAGAATCAAAAACAACAACACTGAGATGTGCTGTCTTTAAACTTTTCCAGTCCAGGAGGAATCAGTATTAGGAACATATACACTGCTTAAATGGCACGACTCTCTGTGTTCTTGTATTCCGTCCAGTGTTTGAGTAGCAGCTCTGTCGCTCCTGTTCATTTTCTTACACAAGTCACTGTTTTGGACATTTCAAAATGGGAGCCCTGGCCTGTGAACTGATAACGCTTTGCTTATTTATGAGTTGCTTACAAGTTTCCTTTTAAAAAATGCTGTGGGTGGGCTGGGAGTATGTACATGTACATGTTCATTGGCAAACCATTTGCTTTTGTACACCTTAGGCCCTCGATTTGATCTCCAGCACCAGAAAAAAGAAAAGAACACAGAAGCAGTAGGCACTTATATATGCACAGTTGTTTTGTTGCCTTTGTGTGAGGTTGATTATTGTTGTAGAAATTGATTTTAGTTTCAGAAATAAATTAGCATAATCACCTAATTAATGTAAGTACTGTTGTCCCATTAGCATTTTGTGCCATGGTTATGTACTTCAAAAATGCTGGTATCCTCTGAGTGTGTAAATTTGTATGCTCTGTACACCTAGTGTAAGGGATGTGCTTGTTAAATCAGTGGGGTCTCCATGCTAGGTCCTTTACCTGCTGGCTCTGAGTGTTGGGGGAGGGACACTCACTGGAGATGGGTAAACTTCTTGGTAAAAGAAGAGTTACAACCACCTACAAGCATCTGACAAGTAGTAGCTTTAAAATGTGAGTTTAATTTTTTTCTTTTTAATTTTCCTTTTCTTGTATCTAGCCTCTCAGTAACTGGCATACATTAGCTAGGTTATAAGTGTTTATTGAAAAATGTCAGTGTTTCCAAGCATGAAAAGAACACCTTGTATTATTTCTTTTGATATAAAATTTTGTGACTAGAAAGACAAAAAGCGCAGGGTGGCTTACTAAATTTAGTGATCTTATAAAGCACAAGTTTGGTTTCTTAAGAACAGGTTTAATTGGAGGAGAAAACACCACACTTGATCCTATCAGGATTTGCTGAATGTTGATGGGGGCTGGATGTATTTCCCCTTGAATTTCAAAAGTTGAACATGTTAGTTTAATATGTCTTCTGTAAGGTTTCTTCATTAGTGCTTATGTTTTTGGATTTGTTTCCATCTTAATATGTTTTGGTTTTGAGTGAAATAAATTGGATCATATATTTCAGCTGTTCCAGGATGGTCTATTTTTGCCCCTGGGCCTCAGATATTCTAATTCACCTATTGCTCAGTTAACATCAGCTGAAACTGAGGGCTTTTAGGTCTTCGTTGCCAATTATGTTTTCACTCCTTTGTGTAACAGAAAGGCTGCCCATGGCCTGCCCTCTACCTGCTTGGACAACTATTTCCTTTTGTGTTCCCTTAGCCTGGATGCCTCAGGCCACCAGACTTTGAAGGTACCATATGGCAGTATTGTCTTTTTGCATCCTGTTTGCCCACTGTTCTTCCTCTCTTCCCTGCCCCTCTTTCTGGATTGGGTTCACAGGTGGTTGCCTTTGTAAAGCCTTTCCTTGGCATGATTATGATTGCTATTTGATCCTGCTGTTTTACTAAGGGAAGCACCTTTAGATGTTTTTCTCTGATGTTACAGAGTCCTATCTATGGCCTCTGTTCACATTCCAGTACTATTTGAAATTTTCTTCTGGGATGTACTTTTGTTGCCTACTGTGAAGTACTTCTGCTAATGACAGTGTCAGCAGAAGTTCTGTTCTGTGACTGGCAGTCTTTGAGGGCCTCACACATTACTGCAGACATTGACTGAGTAAATAAGATCCAAAGGTACAGTAGACATTGTGAAAGGGAAAGAAACTGCTCAAAAAAGAAGGAATAGCTTTTTCTGAATACCTGGCAAGATGGTGGAAGTGGAGCAAAAGAAGAAGTGAACCTTCTGCAAGTTTACCTACCACGGCATGGACTTCGACCAGCTGCTGGGCATGTCCTATGAACAGCTGATGCAACTCCATAGCACTTGGCAGAGGAGGTGGCTGAAATGTGGATTTTGATGGAAGCAGCATTTTTTTTTTTTTTCATTTATTTTTATTTTATTGAAATACAAATGTCAATCAGACAGTTTCAAAACACCATAACCATACAGAGTCGATGAAATAATACATTGCAAACTGTTTTCATAATGTTTTGGTATTG
>PVKA01005341.1:0-91358 GCA_004027165.1 Ctenomys sociabilis
AGGAAATGACTAATGAAGAAAAGAATACTATCACCAACCTAAGCAAATGTGATTTTACTCAGATGAGCCAGTATTTCAAAGCCCAATCAGAAGCTCGAAAACAGATGAGCAAGGAAGAAAAATTGGTACTACAGGATTTATTAAACCCTTAGAGAATTACAGAATAGTGATTATTCATCTGATGTGTTTCCTGGTGCTTATGACATGACTTCAGTAATTTTGTATTGTTCTATACTAAAGATTTAGGAATTGCAAACTAATAAAGTTTAGATGTTCTTAAGACTTAAAGTTGTAAAGAAGTACTTTCTTTGGTCAGTAGCTCACTATGAGAAACTGATATCTCATTAACCTAAAAATCAGCAACTCCACTAACACAGTATTAAGGATGGACAGTCTTGTCCCACAATGACTATTGGATACTAAGACTTAAGAGATGGGCCAGGGAGACAGCTCAGTGGTATGAAGACCTTAAGAGAGATGAAATAGTACTGGCCATGGAGGTCCCTATTCTTTGAATTTATTTTACTCTGGAATCTAGCCACAATTAGCCATCTCCTTCTCCCAGTCTTGGCCATTCTCATTGCTGAAGCTCATATTTTTTCAGAGGCTGCCTGCTTTTGTAAATAATTCTAATGGATACACAAACACACATTCACTATGGCTACTTACCCTCCTCCCTTACTGTTTCTGCTTTTATGCAGCAGTGGCTGAAGTAAACTTGAATGTCCCTTAATCCTAACATACTTAAAAAAGATGCTTCCTTCCTTCCCCTTATCTGGAAGAATCTAAAGTAGAATTTTTTTCAGTATCTTGTAGTTTTAGTATTTCAAGAAACTTTTTGGGTTTTTGAGGCACAGGTTCATCAAGCTAGCCTTAAACTTGTGACACTCCTGCCTCAGTGTTCAGAATGTGCACTGTCCTAGGAACCTGGCCAAAGAACTCTCATGCTTACATAATTTAGGCTACTTAATACTTAATTGATTCACAGGGCTGGCGAGATAGCTCAGCAAACTAAATGCCTGCTTAGGCAAGTACATGGGCTGAGGTTTGATCCCCGGACACACTGAGCCAGCTACTGAATCCAAGTATGGTGTTGCATCTATAATTCCAGTGCTGGGGAAACTGAAAACAGGAGGATTACTATAAGTTTAAGTTGTGTAGTGAGCCCCTGAACCAAAAAAAAAAAAAAACAGCTTCAGGCCAGACTTTAAAATGTGAACTGAGTTATCATGAGAATAACTATCAGACTTTTTAGTCTCAGGTTATTCTTATCCCTGGTTTTCCAAACTAGGGAAATTTAATGTTATTTATGGTATGCTTTTAAATTTAAAGACCACTTCAGAGTATTGTTCTTAGAGAATAGTGATCCAGATACAGAAGTGGTTCTAAACATTATCTTGATAGAGCTCTAGTAAAAGGCACCAATGACCAGCAAGTTTTAATGTGTTTCCACCCACAAGTTAGCAGGATTTAGTCATCACATTAACATGTGTAAGATGGGAAAGAGTTGATAGAGAATGAGGAAGCTAAAAATACCCTCCCACCCTTTTTCTTGGTATAGCAAAGATCACTAAGTATGAGGTATGTAAATATCCATATATGTAGGAAAGAATTGAAGGCAGCTTTAAAAACCCATGTGAAATGCTGTTCAGTTTAATAGTTCTGGAGCTGTTCTCTTTCAGAAACTATTCATCAAATGTTTTACACTACTTATAGAAATGGTGTGGAATTTTAAAGTTACAGTTAGAAATACTCAGATAACATCCATGAGAAAACATCCTCATTTTTTTTTAAGTGTACTTAGTGTGGGGTCTCACTATGTAGATCAGACTCGTGATCCTCCTGTTTTCAGCTCCCAATCACTGGGATTATAGGTGCTTGCCACTATGCCCAGTCTCAGTTGGTCTCAGTGTGCCTAGGGGCAGGGAAGAAAACATCCTTTAAGGATCCACTTTGAATCTAGCTGGAGTCAATTCTTCTAGATAGATCTTGTGGGGGATTTTGTTTTATGTAAACTGCAAAAATCTACTAGTGGTTTTCTTTCTCTGAATTCACTTGGTGATGATTATTAGATTGTTGACCTGTTCTCCATATGAGATGAAAAAAATAGCTAAGTGGAGAACAATTTTGATCTAATTTGAGTACTTCTTCACTGTATTTCAGAAAATTAAAGAGGAAAATGAAAAATTACTAAAAGAGTATGGCTTCTGTATTATGGATAACCACAGAGAGAGGATTGCTAACTTCAAGATAGAGCCCCCAGGGCTATTCCGTGGCCGGGGCAACCACCCCAAGATGGGCATGCTGAAGCGGAGGATCCTGCCTGAGGATATCATCATAAACTGCAGCAAGTGAGTACAGCCCTCCTCAGGCAGGAACAGGGAGTACTGTGAGTACTAACTCCTATATACAGAGGGCTCCCTGGAAAGGAAACATTTAGGAGCAAACTTGTATTTCAATGTATTTTTATTTAGCATTAACTAGTGAGGACAAATTATGGAAATACATGCTTAGCAGGTGGGTCTACTTGGGGTCAAGGAAGGAAAAATCACTTCTTCTTCTTTCTTGTTTCCTTTCCCTCCCACTTGGGTATTTCCACAGAGATGCCAAGGTTCCTTCCCCACCTCCAGGACACAAGTGGAAAGAGGTCAGACACGACAACAAAGTAACCTGGCTGGTCTCCTGGACAGAGAATATCCAAGGTTCCATTAAATACATAATGCTGAATCCTAGTTCACGAATCAAGGTAAAGAATAGCTAAGGGCTGCAGCCAGTCACTGCTGGTTGATATAATCTCTTTCTGTTGAAATACAATGTTCTTGCCAACTAAACTCTTGACAGATTTAAAATTCTCACTAAAAGGCAACAAGTAATTTTCCGGCTAACATTAAATATCTTTCCTAAGATGTATTGGTTTTTTTGCTCAACATTGTAATTCATTTATTCACAGACATTTACTGAGATCCCACTATGTACCAGATGTGGTACATGTGAGGTGCTAGGAAATGTGTTGGTAAACAAGACAGGTGCAGTTCCTGTTTTCATGTGCCTGCTTACTTTCTAGTGATCAGAAAATGATAAAAACTGTGGTAAACATAAATTGTATTCTGCTGCAGCTCTTCTTCCTCATCTTGGCTCAGAGAAAGAAAATGTAATTTCTCTGAATGCAGAAATAAAGGGTAAAATGCAGTCTTCGATACCTCTTCTGGCTTTATAAAGTCTTATTCTAGGTAGGTTCTATCAGAACTAAATGAGATAAAATGCAAGCACAAATAAGTACACTATGAACTGTATTATATACCTATGTATGGTTTCTTTTTGATAATTACTGAAAGTAGAAACTATCTTGGACTCTTGTTAGCCAGTTAACTCTCAGAGTCCCACAAACTTCCTTCCCCTGCTGTACCGTGGAAATATGAGCCACCTAAAAGAGCTAAAGGTCACAAGAACATGGCAGAAGAATGCATTTTTTGTAGACTGACTATTTTACATTCAGGACAATGAGAGTAAAGCTCTGGATCTTGGTTCAGGAGCCTTAATGTGTGTTGAGATGTGGAAAGCTAGAACTTTGTACATACTATTCTGTTACCTGAACTCAATTCATGTGCTGATTATTGTAGTTTGGGCAGCTTTCAGGACCCATTTTCTTTTTGCTTTTTGAAATTTACTTGTAAAGCCTTCTAACAAAGAGGGCTTGAAGAGTGGTGTCCACCTTCTTTTCCTCCTCTCCATTTGTTTATTCCATTCTGTCTTATGTAGAATGTGTTTAAACTAGCTCAATCCAAGGTAAGTACATTTTCAGTTTTCTTCAAGTAGATTTATGTGCATAAATAGGATGTAATATTGTTGTACCAATTTTAATTAGATGTTATGAGTATCACTGTACATCTTATCTATTTCAATCAGCTTTGGTTTTGAAATTTTATTACTTGTGATGCACTTTTTTTAAAAACATGCCTTGTCTCTTATTAAGAGACATTTAGGGTTATTTTATAGTCTCTGAGAAAAAGCTGTAATTAAATGTTTCTATATTGGGGTAGAAATATCTTTTCATGATTATTAGATATTTCAAAATTGTTCTGAGATGCTTAAATATAAAAATATGTGTATCTACTCTAATAATAATGGTATGTATAAGATTTTTTTTCCATAACTTTACTAATATTTCTAAATTTTGTCTTTTATATTTGAGTCCTTGTTCCACTAGAATATATTTTGTGTGTGTGGTATGAAATTGAGATCTACTGTACTTTTCAAAATTAATAGCCATTTTGGTTATGTTATCCTTTATCACACATTGAAGTCTTATATGTATGCTAAGCATTTCTGGATTCTATGTTTAATTTGTCTACCGTGTTAACCACTATAGCTGTAAAAGTCTTAACTTTTGAGTAGAATCAGTATCATTATTCAAAATTGTCTTTATTGTAATTGGCTTTCTGCTGCTTCATATTAATTTTGTTTAATTTACTTTCTCATACTTTTTTTGTGATATTCAAGTCAAACAGGGCTGTGATGTGCTAGGAAAATGCTCAAACTGCTGAGCTGTACTTCTAGCCTTCATTAATTTTAAGTTTACCAAATTCTAAGGAAAAGTGTTGCAATGATTATCAAAATTTGAATTCAGTTTAGATTAATAGTGAAAGGAGGGGCTCAGTGGAATAAGCGCTTCCCTGGCAGGCACAAGGGCCTGAGTTCAATCCCCGGTTCCACAATAAATAAATAAATACATACATACATACATACATACATACATACATACATACATACATACATACATACATAAAATAAAAATAGTGAAAGGAAACTGAGTGTGGCACTGAGTCTTCCAGTCTGTGAACATCTAATACCTCTCCATTAATTCATATCTTTAGGTGTATCCTTCAAATAAAATCCTATTTCTTAGGACCCTTCTTTGTTTTCATATTACTAGGGATTGAACCCAGCGCCTTTACACAGAATGACCCCCAGCTCCTTTTTTTATTTATTTTGACATAGGGTCTTGCTAAGTTACCAAGACTAAACTCAAACTTCTGGGTATCCTGCCTCAGCCTCCCAGAGTGAACCATTCCTTTTTTAGAGGTAATATGCCTGAGACTTTTTTCCTATTATATTTCAGTTGCTTCCTACTGAAGTAGTAGTGCTCTTCAACTTTTGGCTACTGGAAGTTACTCAGGGTTGATCAGGTTGCTGAACTTTTATTAGTTGTATAAGTGAGTACTTTTGGATTGTGTGAACGTTTAAATTGCCTTAAGTAAAAGTTTTAATTTTTTCATTTACAGTTCTTATACTTACTGTTTTTGCCCAAATTTTACTTTTAAATAGTTATTCATAAAACCCAATTTTTTCCCCATGTAACAATGATCAGTCATATATTTAATTAATTTTGATAGTAGTTCTCCTATCTCCTACTGTTTGGATTTCTTTTCTTATCTTTTTGAAATATCTTTTTATGTTTGTTTAGTGAAGATCAGCAGTAGCAGATACTTAACTTTGCTTACCTGAAATATTTATTTTCATCCTAAGCCAATTCCTGGATTATATGGCAAGTGTTTGAGAGCTACAGTAGATGTTGAAGTTGTTCACATCTGTTTGCACATATTCATCCTGGTTTGTTTTGCTTTTCTGCCCATGATTTACATTGTATAGACATGGATGAGTGTTTCTATTTCCTTTCTCTTTTACCTTGTACCTCAGTGAACATAGAATCTAAAATGACATTAGAAAAACATTTTGTCTTCTGGAATCTATAATTTTAGCCAAGGAAACTCAGATCCTAGATAAGCTAGGAGCACACAAAAGACGAAAAGTAAGATTCTCCAGACCAGCCTAATTATGAGTAGAATTATGACATTATATTCATTCCTATTTAAGACATTCTCAATATCAAGTATACATGTCTTCTCTCTCTCTCCCTGTCCTTCCCTCCCTCATTTTCTCCCTTCCTCCTTCCCTGTGTCTCTCCCTCTCCCTCCCTCCCTTACTGGGAATTGAACTTGTGGTACTGAGCCATTTCCTTGGCTCTGTAGTCTTCTCTTTTCTGCAGTTAGCTGGCTACCATTTCAGTTACCTATGGTTAACCACCATAGCATTTAAGTAATCCTTAATTTCTTTAATAATGGCCTCAGAGTGCTCTCATACTGGCAATTTCATCATAAACTGTTCAGTTTTATTAGTATTGGTAGTTTCTTACTATGCCTAATTTATACATCAAATACTATCATAGGGATATTTGTATAGCAAAAACAATAGAGTTCTGTACTACCTGCAGTTTTAGGCACGCACTGGCATTCTTGCACCCTGTACCATGCACATGCACACACATATAAGAGAGATCTGTTGTGTATTTTTAAAAATCATAATATTCTGCTTCTTTTCCTGGGAAACACCAAATGGTGGATGACACTGGTACAGTGGGAGGGGCCAGAGGCCCCTGGGGACACAGGCAGGCTGCAGGCTTCCATGGAGGCTTCGGCAGGGCCTTCAAGGTCGAGGTCATGGGCATGGCAGAGGCTGAGGCTGGGGCCAGGGCTGGGCTCGCTGCTCATGGAGGTAAGGCCAAGGACAGAGTGGATACCTTTCACCAAGCTGAGCCTGCTGGTCAAAGACATGAAGATCAAGTCCCTGGAGGAAATTTACCCTTTTTCCTTACCCATCAAGGAGTCCAAGATTATTGACTTTTTCCTGGGCACATCCCTCAAGGATGAAGTTCTGAAGATCATGCCTGTGCAGAAGCGATCTTGTGCTGATCAGCGGGCCACGTTCAAGGCCTTTGTCGCTATTGGGGACTACAACTGTCATGTTGGCCTGGGTGTAAAGTGTTCCAAGGAAGTAGCCACTGCCAATTGTGGGGCCATTATCCTGGCCAAGCTCTCCATTGTCCTCGTGAGGAGAGACTACTGGGGAAACAAGGTCGGCAAGCCCCACACTGTTCCTTGCAAGGTGACGGGCCGCTGTGGCTCTGTGCTGGTGCGTCTGGTCCCTGCCCCCAGAGGCACTGGCATCATCTCAGCCCCTGTGCCCATGAAGCTGCTGCTGATGGCTGGTATTAATGACTGCTGCACCTCTGCCAGGGGCTGCACTGCTCCTTTGGGCAACTTTGCTAAGGCCACCTTTGATGCCATCTCTAAGGCCTACAGCTGTCTGACCCATGACCTCTGGGAAGAGACTGTGCTCACCAAGTCTCCTTATCAGGAATTCACCAACCATCTTGTGAACACTCACACCAGAGTCTCTGTCCATAGGACTCAAGCTCTAGCAGTAGCTACAACATAAAGGGTTTTTACATGAGAAAAATAAAATCAACTAAGTCTACAAAAAAAAAAATTATATTCTGAGCCTGGCTTCTTAGGATAAGAGGGGTGTAGTAGTACACACTCCAGTCATCTGAAAGGCTAAGAACAGAGGATTTCAAGTTCAAGCCCTATCTGGGCAATAGCACCTAAGTAACCGCTGTCAAAAAAATAGAGGTAGGGAATGTAACTCATTATAAAGGCCTCAAATTTATCCTCCAGTGTAGCAAAAAGTCTTAAATCAGTTTTTTTTTTTTCTTCAATTAGTTTATTGAAGATAAAGATACACTTTTTGGAAGCTAAAACATTAAAAAGTTTCTAGATGTGATTATGGTATAAGATGACCCTAGATGGTATTTCTTCAAAGCACAGAAAGCACTAACAATAATAAAACAGACAGTTGAGAAAATGGTTTTTATTCATAGTAAAAGCTTGTGTTCGACAAAAGACACTATTAGGAAAATAAATATTTGAGACATAGACTGGGAGTTTATACCATATGAAAACGCAAAATGAATTCTTGTAATCTTATAATAAAAAGTATATCCCCATTAAAAAGAACAGAAGACTTGGGACAAGATACTACATGAGAATGGCAATAAATAAGCACATGGGTATTCAACTTTATTGAATTGAAACATTCATAATGGTATGAATGTTTAAGTCATGATGAAGTAAAATGAAAGCGTATCTCTACAAAAACACTTCTACTCATACTCCTGGCAAATACAGAGTTTAAAACTGGATGTATGACATGAGAATAAACAGTGTGGAACAGTCACAGATGCACAAGTCAATACAGCATAATTCTTTTTATATGATACTTTAGACTATGCAAAACTAATTTATGGTGATAGAAATCAGATAAAGGAATCAGTGGTTGGGTGCTATAAAATTTTATTCTAGAATGATAGAAATTTTTCTATCTTGATGGGAGTATAGGTATGTATTGCCAGTACTTCTCAAACTGTACACATAAATCCTTACAATTGAAAATTTAAAGTTAAAAAAAATTATTCATAATAAAAGTTTAAGGTTTTAAATAAAGATGAGTATTAGAAGACTATACTTGTACTACTGATATTTGAAAAAGTACTTGTATTCAGGATATATGAAGAACCTTAAAAATTGTGCAAACATATTTTATGGCACAAGCTTGTAATCCCGGCATTTGGGGAGACAGAGGCAGAAAAACCTTGAGAAGGATTGTTTGTGTGCATTACTATATGGGCTCTGTTCAAAGCCACTTAAAGGAACAGAGAAATTTACTTCTTGGAGGCTACCTTTCTTTTGGCTAGCCCTAGTTGAGATAACTTCTGCTTCCACCTATCCTAGTGCCCTTATTTGAAAGAACTTGGAACTTTGTTCCAGAAACCCAGCCAACCCTATAAAGAAAAGCTGTGGTAGTGGGTCTCCTGAATGACATGTTGGATTTTTCTAAACCTTGTTTCCCTTACTTCTGTCTTAATATTTTGGTGCCTAAGGAGTTGAGCAAATGTAACCCAGGCAAACTTTGAGACAAGTTTTGGTGGGTTTGTATGTATTGGGGTCAAGTCACCCCTGGCTAGGGTCTGTACTTGTATGAACCATTCAGCATTTGCTTTTTTCTATGAATGAACATATAAGAACTTAGTTGTCATAGATATTCATTCCTGACTTCGATGTGAAGACCTATCATACTTTTTCACTTTTTCTTAAATGCCAAAATATACTTACAAGAAATAAAGACAGCTATTTCTTTTGCATTACTGACTGCAAAGTCACCACAAAAGAACATAGTTTATGAACCTCTTAGTTTGTGACCAAACTATTTAAGTCTCAAATATGTTTGTGTAAAAGGGTGATGATTCTTTAGCATATCCATATAAGCTATAATTTCTGCACACTTGTTACAATCTAGAACTGTACATTTCTTGCTCCCTGCACAGAGTCTGCTAAACGTGACCACAGTTTTTAACTCTCAAGGAGCTTGTGTGCATCCATATCATAGGTGAAAACAGGTATATTTGATTAGAAATCATCACCTCTGTCCTTTGTTATGGGGTCAAGGAGTCAGAAGTTCTTAGGTTTTCAAAGTCCTTTCCTGAGCCAGGTGCTGTTTCACACACCTGTAACTGTAGGATTCAGGAGGCTGGAGCCAAAAGTGTCACAAGTTCAAGGCCAACCTTGGAACACAGAAGGAGTTCTTGGCCAGCCTAATGATAGAGCTATCCTGTCCCAAAAACAATCAGAAAAATGCGCTCTGAACTTTTGTGTTCATGTCATACTCAGTTTTGTGTCTTTTATAATACACCCTGAAATCCTCTGATACAAGATGTTTTTCTTTATCTCCTTCCATGTCTTTCTCAGCTAACATTAATGGGTCGTCCCTTGCTTATGAGTCTAAACTCATAAACTCACTCAACATTGTGTTCTATTGTTCTTTTCGCTGTTCTCTTTAGTTTCTAGTCTTGTCACACATTTATTAATCCCTCATTGGCTTCAGAATCAATATTTAAACCTTATATCAAAAGCTCTCATTGAAATTTCTTTTACAAAAATCTGCCCTCAATCTAATCAAGGTACACTTTAAAATGACTAAGTTACAAAATGATGAATAATTATGGCTGTTCTGCAAATCAATATATTCCTTGGTAATTGCATGTTGTCTTTGGTTCCCCTGCTTTGATAGCTCCATTTGAAATTTAATGGAAGTCAGAACTAGCTGAAACCTGTGGTATGTCACAGATTGGGTTGCAAGTTGTGGTGCTGATTAGAGAATGTGGATGTTTAACCTTGGTGTTGACAAAAATCAGTTTTTAAGACATGCCTTGTGGTCTTTTCCTAAAAACATAAGCATTTCATAGAATGAAAGACAAAAGCCTTCTTAGCTACTGGACTGGAGCTACTTGTGCTTGATAATGAAAAAGGACAGCATGTATTCTCACCATGTTAAATATCCTAGACTTTTTCTTCAGTTATCTGCTTTTTCAGCCTTGATTAAACTCAGCTCCTGCTCTTTGATTCAGAACTCTGGTACTTGTGGTACTGGGGATTGAACTCAGGACCTTGTGCTTGCCAGGCAAACACTTGTTCTACTGAGCTATCTCCCCAGCCCCAGAACTCTGAACTTAAAATATTTGAAGTCTGACTCTCCCGTGACTAAGCAGGCTCCTTTTGGGGTTGGGTTTTTGCAGGGTGAGAAAGACTGGCAGAAATATGAGACTGCCCGGCGGTTGAAGAAGTGTGTGGACAAGATCCGAAACCAGTATAGAGAAGACTGGAAGTCCAAAGAGATGAAAGTCCGACAGAGAGCTGTAGCATTATATTTCATTGACAAGGTAGGACCAGCTTCCTGTCAACATTGGTTAACGTTTAGCGATAACAGATGTAGGGAGAGTTAGTTCTGCCCTGGATTCTGTGTCAAGTACTGGGAGATGGGGGGTGGAGAAACTGATACAGATAGGCTTCTACATTGTGTGCTGCATTTTGGAGTCTGCCAGATAGGATTCACATAAGTCTGAATGTGTTGAGATGTATTTTTAAATTTCTTCACAAGAAATTTATTTTATATCACAACCAAATATATATAGGAATTTGTGTCTGATTCAAAAGTTACACAAATTAGTACTTAGTGGTTTTTTGTTTTTTGTTTTTTCCTTTTCTGTATTTTAAGGAAGGATCTGTAGGGTATTCAGGGTCTCACTACTAGATGGGAGTTTTAGTGTTCCGCATGTTTATAGCCTCCCAAGAGCTGGGATTACAGGCATGTGCCACTGCCCCCAGTCTCAACTGCTGTCAGCATTCCCCCAGGGATGGGGCCAGCACAGCAGGCCCAGGGAACCCCTGGCCGCTTTAATCCACTGAGCTATTTGCCTGGCCCTTCAGTACTTAGTGTTACTTCTAGTTGTGATTCTCATTTCTTATATTTGAGTTTAGAAAAAAGTTATGACCCATAAAATTGGTTAAATAAGGGCTGGAGAGGGGACGGGGGAGATGGCTCAGTAGAATAAGTGCTTGCCTGGCAAGTACAAGGACATGAGTTCAATCCCCAGTTCTGGAAAAAAAAGGGGTGGGGGACTGGTGAGATACCTTGGCAGACTTAAGTGCCTGCTAGGCAAATGCGGGCACTGGTGTTCAGTGCCCTGTATGCACGCCATGCCAGCCTTCCCCTGAGTGTGCTCAATCTCAGCCACCAAGACCAGGCATGGTACTGCATGCTTGTAATCCCAGCACTGGGGAGGCTGAAACAGGAGGGTCACTAGGAGGCCAAGCTGTGCAGTGAGATTCTTTACCAAGTACAGTAAAACAAACCAAAAAAAAAGGTTAAATAGACCACTGATTTATCATCAACTACAGCATTCTTTCTTCCATCCCCATTTTTGAAGAATGAAGTAGAAACAAACAAAGTTTGGATCTGTCTTAGAAGTATTGACACCACAGAATCTACTTTTCAGACTAAGAAGACTGGCATTTTTTTTTCCCAAAGAGAATTAGGAGGCTTCTGTTCTGGGTTTCCTGGAGATCATGTGAATTCATGTCCTTTCCTTCTTTTTTTTTTTTAAATGTGTGTGTGTTTCTGGGCAGCTTGCGCTGAGAGCAGGAAATGAGAAGGAAGAAGGAGAAACAGCAGACACCGTAGGCTGCTGTTCACTTCGTGTGGAACATATCAACCTGCACCCAGAATTGGATGGTCAGGAATATGTGGTTGAGTTTGATTTCCTTGGGAAGGACTCCATTAGATACTATAACAAGGTCCCAGTGGAAAAACGAGTACGTTAATGTGTCCTTTGTTCCATGTCTTAGTTTTTTATGTATATATGTATGTATGTATTCAAGGACTAGCTAAGTGCTTTTTGTGTCCTTAGCATTTTGCAAAAATGGCATGGGAGCAGGAATATTGTTTGGTGTGCTATTTACTTATGGCATACATGCTGCTATGGGCTGTATCATTGGAAGCTCTTAAAAGGTGCACCATCACAGGATATGGCCTTAGTAACCAGCCCAGTGGGTAACAGTATGTGTTGCAGTGTAAATGTGTGTACATGTAAAGGAGTGTTTCTGTTCTTAGGAGACACGCTGAAATGTGTATGGCTAAAGGGCAATGATGTAATTACCAAAAAAAAATGCCATAGGACAGATAGTTATGCATGAACATATATAAATACAAATATAGAAACAATCTGTCTTATGTCTTTTCTGTGAGTTTTTATAAATTTGAAATTATTTTTAAAGTAAGGAGTTTAAAAAGAATAGTAATAATTAAACTTATTTCTTTTAGGTTTTTAAGAATTTGCAGTTATTTATGGAGAACAAGCAACCTGAGGATGATCTGTTTGATAGACTTAATGTGAGTGGACAAAGCACACTGGCTTAGCTGAAGGGACACTTAAGCAGAACCTCATCAACTTTTAAAGAAGAGGGCTACCAGGTGGTAGTTTAGGCTCTCCCTCTTTAGCTAAACCTCTCCTGTGGAATTCTATGTTCTTGTACTTCCTCAGAGCACACAGTGACTCCATGAATGCTCTAAGACTTGGAGCAAACTCCACCCTTTATTCTCCCACCTCCTGTGGAGCCTTCCATTGGTTTGCCACTTAAAAAGCAAGATTTTCTCCTGTGGCAATGGCAGGACAAATTTGTTTTACTATCTTCAGATTGTATGGAGGTATCAGGAAACCCTATATTCTTGAATTATTTTTCCTCTTCCTAACTCCTCACTTGAAAGCCAGTAAACTTAACAAGATTGTGACTGTAACTGGTGCAACTGATTCCTAGGACTTGGCCAGAGGGGATAGCATTCAGTGATATAAGTATCTGCCTGGCAAGTGGCTCTTACTTCAGTTCCCATGTGCTTACTGTTGCTCTGTGTCCTCCAGACTGGTATTCTAAATAAGCACCTACAGGATCTCATGGAGGGCTTGACTGCCAAGGTGTTTCGTACATACAATGCCTCCATCACGCTACAGCAGCAGCTAAAAGAACTCACAGCCCGTAAGTACTGTTTGGCTACATAGGGCCACACCTGCTGATGGTGCCAGTGATCTGGATACATCCTACTTTAGTTCCACTTTTCTGTCTACCATTGTGACTGAAAATTTTCCCTCCAGGACTCTTAACAGATAGTTAAGGCTTAGCTGTATAAACATAAGCTCTGTGCTATTCTTTTACTCCTATCCTAACTTCTAGATTAATTTCATGAAATGCTGACAGGAACATTCTATCTGCTTTAAAAATGCCTGCATTTTGTGTTCTGTATATATGTTATTTAACAGCTCCCAGGGTGAAGACATAATGCTGTGATGTTCTGTTAAAAGTTGCCATGGTTACCCAAAAAAATATGGGAGCAAATCCTTTTCCTAAGGTTTCTGTCTCCTCCCTACCCCTAATACAAGTAAGTAATTTTCTAAACACTAGCTACAGAAGATATCAAGATTTATAGACTGCCCCTCACATTTAGTCACTAATAAGTTTTCACCAGCTTCTGTACATATGTCATATGGTCTTAGAATATCAGCCAAATAAGTCAGAGATGGGTATATCTAAGGTGGAATAAGTAATGCCATGCCATGTAATTAGAACAGAGAGAAAGAAAAGCTATTATAATCCAGTATGAACAATGTATCTAAAAGTGTACCTTGGGAGGCCAGGGAGATAGCTCAGTAAAATAAGTGCTTGCCTAGCAAGCACAAGGGCCTGAGTTCAATTCCAGTTCTGCAAAGACAAAAAAGTGTACCTTGATGTAGTATGATTGCTTCAGATGTTTTATATGTATTTGGGTCATTAGTCTGGGTTGTTAACTGTAGAATCAAGTTGATAAGGCCTTAAAAAAAAAAATGAATCTGATGCTTGCCAAAAGGGGGATCAGTGAGTGAAGGGGAAGAAAAGAATTGAGATGTTGTGTATGTGTACAGTTCTTCACAATGAATGTAATCATTATATACTGCAACTATGCACGATGATGTGTGCTTGCAGTCCTAGCTACTTGGGAGATGAAGCAGTAGAACCACTTGGTCCCACAAGTCTGGAGCTCACCTAGGCAACATTGAGATGCCTAAATAAATAAATAACAGAATTCCTCTTCTGGTAGGAATTTATTCTGGTTGGACTTATGTAGAAGTACTTCCTTTCTGCTGTCTTTTTATTATGACCGTGGACTAAAATTTGACCTTGTGGCAAACCTTATATTCCTCTGACTCTGTCTTGGAGAAACTTGATCATCTCAGTGCAACCAAGATATAAGCCACTAAGGAAGATACTTCGCGTATGGCTTTGATCTACTGTACAGACTGACTCTCTTACTGTCATGTTTATTTACAGCGGATGAGAACATCCCAGCAAAGATTCTCTCTTACAACCGCGCCAATCGAGCTGTTGCAATTCTTTGTAACCATCAGAGGGCACCACCAAAAACTTTTGAGAAATCTATGATGAACTTGCAATCTAAGGTATGTTTTATCTGGATGATGGGGTAACAGAGTGACGTATGTCTGTTGTGGGAATATACTTAAAATGAGGGACTTTTGTAATCTAGCCTTTTTAGGCCAGGATATCAGCAGGCCAGTCTTAGTCTGCTCTACCAAAAGATGAAACGAATGGAGGGAGTATGATATTTAGGAATATTAGATACTCATTGTTCTGCAAGTCTTAATGCTGTGGGCAGTTTAGCACTGAATACTTTATATTTTGAAGTGCTAATTTCAGTTCTAATCCTTGTCATTGTTGTACACAAGAAAAGTGGACATATAGTATTGCTGTCACATCCCAGAAATACAACTTTTTCTAGAGTGAGCTCAGTGGTTGAGTACTCATACAGCCTGCATGAAATGCTATTTGATCTCCAAAGCTTGCAGGAGGAAGAGAGAGAGAGGCAGCTGTTTCCAAATTAATTATTTTAAAAGATGATCATGTTTTTATATAATTCATCATCAAACATCTGTTTAATTTTGATTTTGTGTCAAAGTTGTGCAAACAAGGTGACACCATTTTCCTTTCAAGTGTTTTTGTCTTCCTCTGACTCTGATGAGTATTTCTATCTGAGCAGTGGCTAAT
Source organism: Ctenomys sociabilis (assembly GCA_004027165.1). NCBI lineage: Eukaryota > Metazoa > Chordata > Mammalia > Rodentia > Ctenomyidae > Ctenomys > Ctenomys sociabilis. The sequence continues at coordinate 15,321 of PVKA01005341.1, forward strand.
TCACCTGTCCTAGTTTGCTGATACATGATGACAATTTGAAGACATTTCACTATAGAAGAAATATACAAGGTTATAAGGGAAAACAATTATTGAAATGTAATTACTAAATTTTAAGGATAGATGTACTTACTAAATGTGAGGTGGGTGTGTTCACTGGTGGATCACTTGGCTAAATTACATGTATAAGGTCCTGGGTTTGATTCTTAGCACTGCAAAGACAGTCTTACAGTGGTTCTAATGATTACTATAATTAATTGTCATAGATATTATTGATGTTACTGTTGATTGTTGCCCACAATTCACAAGTTAAAAGATTCTCAATGTCAATTAGAAATCAATGAGAATAGTTTTTTCTGTGCAAGTTTATATAATTCTCTATACTACTTGGACAACTAGAGTTTTAAGAATTGCTATAGAGCTAGGCATGGTGCACACAGCTACATTCTCAGCATTTGAGAGGCTGGAGAAGATCACCACAAGCTTGAGGCCAGCCTATGGTGTCATTTTAGGCAAGCCTGAGCTACATATTGAGACCATGTCTCCCAAACAAACAAGTGTATGGAATGAGATTTATATATGCATTTTCAGGTTCCAAGTGTTCTCTTTCTGTTGAGATAGTTATCAAAGTAAATACCTAGAAATAGTATGTCTGGGTCCAAAGACAAACACTGGTTATAGTTTATGCTACAGATGTTGCCTGCCTGAAAGGATGTACATGTCCACAGTGAATGAATATGCAGCCATAGACTTCCCTAATCCTTGCCTGATATGGTTAGCAAGCAAGGAACTAACAGCTTCCCTTTGCTGCCACCATTTTAAATGGAATCATTTGCTACTGCTTACCCTCCAAATGCTATCATGTTGTCAGAAATAAAAGCATGAATATAAAGGTGCTGTTCACCTAATTTAGAAGACCCTCCCTGGAGTATGAGGAGATCTTTTGTTGCTCTTAAGTCTGCAACCACTGTTGGGCAGCCCAGGCTGCCTGCCAGACGAGCCCTCCAAGCCCAGGAACCCTCTCCTATGTGCCCACAAAGCAAACACATGCACATTTGCCAAATGAATCAATAGCATCTGTAATGCTGTAAGAGAACTTGACATAGCCTGCCAATTTAGCATTCACAGAAATGGTTAAAAGATTGTGGTTTGCTGCATTTCTAGCCTAAGAATCTGGCTGGTGGCAACTGTGATGCTTTTGTGTATAGAATCAGTTTCTTCAGCTTGGCTTTGGATAACATAGATATTGGAAGTAAGCCACTCATAGTAAAAAATATTTAATGATTCCTTTACAATGGTGGCCTCTGTTTCCATCCTTGGACTGTATGTGTATCTAACAAAAAATTCTAGGTTCAGCAGCAGCCCAGTGTGTGTGAGTCAAGCATGTTATTTACTCTGGGAGGTTCTCTTGACCTCATAGGTCAGTCAGCAAGGTGACCACAGGGATAGTATTCTGCCCTTAACCACTTGTACTGCTCACTGGTTGGAACTTTAGCTCCATAGCATTACTTACTGCTATCTGTAAAGCTGCATCCCAAGGGGAACAGTGTGTTTCAAGGGTTCCAACCTAACAGGATGGAACTACCTGTTTCTTCCTTTATGAATATAGGTTCCACAAGATTTCCTTAACCCCTCAGATGTCTCTCCTTAAGAAAAAAAAGCCAGGCCACATTGTGTTACTGTTTCTTGGATATTTTCATCAGTACATTTTTTTAAACTCATGGTTCCTTCCCAGACAACTGGCGGAATGTGAGGAATAACCTAGGCTTGCTTTGTAAATACATATATCCACCCTTGGGGTCCTAAGGAATTTATTCTGCAGTATCCTTAGGAAAAAAGACCAAAATCTGTCATAGGATCTTAGATGTTATTAAACATCTGTCATGTGAGCCTTTCTCAGCGAGTAACACCAGAGTATTTTATTGAAAGATTGGTACCTATCCTCAGATTATTGCCTTCATAGAACCTTCATTTCATTGAAGACTACAAATGAATAAATAGCAGCTAAATCCAGCCGTTACACCTTGTGTGTATTGATGAAGATACTGGCTTGTGTTTTTAGCCAGCAACTCACAAAGAGAAGTGTCCTGCCTGCTGGAGTTGACTTCTAGGTTTCCCCATCTTTGATGTAGCCCTCCTGTTTTCTCTTTGGTTCATTTTTTCCCCTGACTTTACTGTTGTTCTTCTGCACCTAGATTGATGCCAAGAAGGATCAGCTAGCAGATGCTCGGAGGGACCTGAAAAGTGCTAAAGCTGATGCCAAAGTCATGAAGGATGCGAAGACCAAGAAGTATGTATCTGGTATTGTGTAAAGTCAGGGGTTAAGAGGAAAAAATTTGTACATTGCTCAGAGGCCCTGGTCTCTAGCTGTTCTAAGGTTTCTGATTTTTTTTTTTTTTTTTTTTGACATCTCTACTTAGGCCTCTCAGAGTTTTACTACTTCTAAGAGGCAGGATACAGTTGCAGTATGCTTTTGTCTAAAGGTCAGGTTTTTTTTTTACTGGCTCTGCCATTGTTCTAGGGTAGTAGAGTCCAAGAAGAAAGCTGTGCAGAGACTGGAGGAGCAGCTGATGAAGCTAGAAGTTCAGGCTACAGATCGTGAGGAGAATAAGCAAGTTGCTTTAGGAACCTCCAAACTCAATTATCTTGACCCTAGGATCACAGTGGCTTGGTAAGCATTGAGCCTCTAGAGCTCCTTTTGATGATTTGAGAAAGGTAGGGGAGGGATTGTTTGCCTCCATGTGCCCTTCCTAAGTTGGACACGTGCAGTCCTTGTGAGGAAAACTGGCTTTTGCTATATACTTAATGCTTTGGATGCTGACCCTTGTCTGCAAATGCAGTGGAATACCCTCAGTGGTCTTAGTGATTCATTCCTGTTTTATTGCCTTTTGAATGTATTTATCTTATTTTGATAAGCTGGGATTTAAAGAATGGAAGAGCCCATTCGTATATATTGAACCTCTCAATGAAATTTTTGCAAATGAAGAAAAAAAAAGTAGAACAAGAAAAAAGTGACAATATAGACTTGAGCACCCTACACAGAGTGATCTTTCAACAAAGGCAGATATACTCTTTATTATGCATTTGTATCCCCTACTCCTGGGCTGTTTCAGTCTGCCTCATCATATGTGATCAGACATTCCCAAAAAGTTTTTTGGTTTTTTTTGTTGTTTTAATGTATTTGGTTGTTACAAGGTCTCACTGTGCCGCTCAGACTCTTAGTGATCCTTTTTTTCAGCCTCCCCAGTGCTGGGATTATAGGCATATGCCTAGGGGCAGGGCTGGTATGGTACCTTGCCTAAGCTTGCTAAGCAGCGGCTTTAGTCCACTGATCTCTCCAGCCCCCCAAGTAATTTATTTGGCTATAGCTATGTATTAAATATAAGGCCTAAGTGGTATTATCACCCCAAAATGGTTACCTTTGGGTCAGCAGCCCCCTGGGCTGTGTTTTCTTTGGTGTAAGAGTTAAGAGGAAAAGATTTGTACATCACTTAGGGGCCCTGGCATCCCGGCTGTTCTTGGGTTAATTCTTTGGTACAGTGCTTAAAATTAGGGTCTTTGGAGCCAAACTACATGGGTTAAAATTTCAGCTTTACCTTTCACTAGCTACAGGACATAATTAACATCTGTGCCTGCATTTTCATCTGTGTTTCTCATTTTGTACAGCTGTAGCAGCACTAAAGATGGGTGGCCGAATTAAATGAATTGGTAACAATGCTTCTGGAGCCTAGCTGTTAAACCGTTCTCCAGACAGATGTAAAGAAGGCAGCACACCCCAATCCATACCTCTGACCTGGGCCATGGCTGAGTCACACTAATCCTTCTCTTTCTCTGTTTGCAGGTGCAAGAAGTGGGGGGTCCCAATTGAAAAAATTTTCAACAAAACTCAGCGGGAGAAGTTTGCCTGGGCCATTGACATGGCTGATGAAGACTACGAGTTTTAGCCAGTCTGAAGGGGCAGGGTTTTGTGAAAAGAACAGTGTGGTTTGGGGAAGATGGATAAACTGTGAGCCTCACTTGCCCTTGTGCCTAAGGGAGAGAGGCAGCAAGTCTTAACCAACATCTTTGCGAAAAGATAAACCTGGAGATATTATAAGGGAGAGCTGAGCCAGTTGTCCTATGGACAACTTATTTAAAAATATTTCAGATATCAAAATTCTAGCTGTATGATTTGTTTTGAATTTTTTTATTTGCAACAGGGCCAGTGGATGGAGATTTGTCAGCATTTTGCCAGGCAAATTCACTGTTTCACTGAAGTGTTTGGATTCTCTTAGCTACTGTATGCGAAGTCCGATTATATTGGTGCGTTTTTACAGTTAGGGTTTTGCAATAACTTCTATATTTTAATAGAAACAAATTCCTCAACTCCCTTCCCCCCATTTCAGGAATTTAAACTAAGTAGAACAAAAACCCAGCGCACCTGTTAGAGTTGTCACTCTTACTGTCATGGGAATCAGTTTTCATTAGACTTGAAGCAGTTGTGACATTGGCAGTGTTTTGGTTCAGACACCTGTTCACAGAAAAGCATGATGGGAAAATATTTCCTGACTTGAGTGTTCCTTTTTAAATGTGAATTTTTATTTCTTTTTAATTATTTTAAAATATTTAAACCTTTTTCTTGATCTTAAAGATCGTGTAAAGTGGGGTTGGGGAGGGATGAAGGGCGAGTGAGTCTAAGGATAATGAAATAATGACTGAAACCATTTTCCCATCATTCTTTGTTCGGAGCATTCTCTGTACTCTAAGATATCCATCTTTTTCTTTTCAAACCTCAGTCTTTCACTTGAAAGATTTTATTGTATGCAAAGTTCCACAGGTCAATAAATTTAGAGGAAAATGAGTATTTGGCCCAACAGAGGGGAAAAAAAAAAAAATCAAGATTTTAGGGCTTTTATTTTTTCTTTTGTAATTGTGTAAAAAATGGGAAAAAAACATAAAAAGCAGAATTTTAATGTGAAAACATTTTTTGCTATAATCATTAGTTTTAGAGGCATTGTTAGTTTAGTGTGTGCAGAGTCCATTTCCCACATCTTTCCTCAAGTATCTTCTATTTTTATCATGAATTCCCTTTTAATCAACTGTAGGTTATTTAAAATAAATTCCTACAACTTACTGGAAACTTTTGTGTCTGATTTGTTACCAATAACATGGGACTTTCTGTGTGATGTGGTCTGACTGCCTGGGTCAGGAAGGGTGGGTCCCTCCTCAGAAGCAGTAGAACTGAGCCAGACTTAGAAGGCGGTGCATCTCTCCTACTGTGGTGGGTGTAGGGTGAAGAGCAGATACAAATTTACAACCTTAGATAAGGACAGGCCCAGAAAATGATATGGGGAATGAAATTCACAAGAACAGGTGTGATGGGAGAATTGTTTCTGAAACCTAGTATAGGTAATGTTTATTGAGCAAATAAAGCCAAGTATCTTGGAGGCAGTTTGGATCTCTGGCATATGTTGGCCCAAAATAGAAGGTAGTTTTTTGGGATTTGCTTTCAGGTTAGAAAGAATTAAGGGAACTGAGCCTATTTGAGCACCAGATCCCAGAAGCCTTTCCTAGGTGCTATGAAGACTTCTTATATTAAAGAGGGTGTGCCCTAAAACCATTTCATTCTGCACAAAGAAATTTTCCTCTCATCCTAGATAGTCTAGAAGTCCATGAAAGCTGAGGTCTCTAGGTCAAAGTGAGCAGGATGGCCTGAATGGTCAGAATAATTCATTAGGGAAAGAGTTCTAGGTTAACCCCCATTAGCTTGCAGATATATTTCAGGTGATCTGTTTAATGGTCTTTTTCTGAGGCTGGAGGCTGAGCCCACCTCAGAACACTGGGGGCATCCTTGGCAACCTGTATTCATTAGTCACTGAGGGGGAGGCAGCATTCAACATAGAATAAAGGAAGTTACAGAGCCATCATTTTTTTGGAACAGGAGATTACAGCCAAGTATTTTTCACTTGTGTGGTGCTGAGGTGGCTGGACATGGATTGTTGAACAGCAACGGAGATTCATCATATCAAACTGGCAAGAATATGACTGATGGCTGTGTGACCTCCAGCCAAGCATGATGCACATGCCTGTAATTCACAGCATTTGGGAGGCTGAGGCAAAAGGACAGCCATGAACTTAAAACCATATCTCAAAAAAAACATTACCCCAGACTTGAGACTCAAGCAGGACCTTGAGACACAACTAGAACAAAGCATTGTCTATGACTAGAAGTGGAAGTACAAGGGAAGTAGTACCTGCCAAGGACCTCCTGCAAATCTTCTAAGGACAGATTTAGCAACTGGATGGTGGTCAAGACAGCTGTGATGTGAGAGTGCCACCAGGGAATGAGAAGCTGACTTGGCTATGGGATGAGGGAAGAGGATGGACAGGTAGAGATGGACTAAAAGCTACCAGCTAAAAGAAGAGTGAGGCAGAAGCCTGCCTTCCCCTCAATCGCCCAGAGGTCTCTGAAGCCAGACAGGCAAGTCTGAGAAAACCTGTGTCAAGCCTTTCCATGCTGCTGGGGTGGGAGGGGCAGTTTCCATGTCCCAGGTATCTGGGTGCTGCCTTAGCTCCATTTGCTCCCCCACCCCTTCACATCTGGGCAGCAGGTTTTTACTCATTCCACCTTGGGCCTCTGCCACCTTAAAAATAGTAGGGGGTAGTGAAGGAGCTGGGCACAGTGGTGTATGCCTATAATCCCAGCTCTCTGGGAGGCTGATAAAAGGGCTGGGGATGTAGCTCAAAAAGCCAGGATCCCCAGCCCTTCCAGCTCTGCTACCTCTCTTCCTCTGCATCTCACACACCTGCCATGAGTCATCACCAGCTATTCCCCACCTACCACAGCTGCTTCTGTCATTTCTGCTCCTGTTTCTTCCTGTGTTCTGACTATAGTCGTAGAGGGCTGTAAGTGACTAAGCCAATACATGGGCTCTTCATTCTGCATCTAGTTTAGGCCACTGTTGGCACTAGATGCTACTGGCCACTCCTTGACTCCTATTGAAGTGGATTTTACAAATAATCCAGAACTATTGACGTGCATCTGTCACACAAGTCAGTTTTGGGCCTGCACCCTGCCAGCAGCACACAGGTTAAAAATACCTCACTGCAATCTTTGCTCTAAACAAATGCTGGCTTTGTGTTGAGTACTACCTTCCTCAGATACAGGCTGCCATGTGTCGACAGTTAATCATCATTCCTGCACACAGCCTAGTCTCTTAAATTTGTCTTTCCTGGACATTTTATGCCAAAAGAATGATATATGTTGTGACAGCTCCCTTCCAAAACCATCACCCAGTCCTGCTTCCATTTGTATCATTATGGCTGTTGCTGAGTTACCTCTTCATATTAAGCTGTTAGGTGCTGTGGTCTCACTTGTCCTAGCTGATTCCAGTCCCACCTGTGGGTGCAGAGTCTGTCCCTGTCTCTGCCTAGGCCCTCCTCTGAGCTCCGGACACAGTGCCAATTACATCTCTGCAGGGTTTATCCACAGGAACCAGAATCTCAGCACTGTCACCACAGAACTCAGACTCTGGCACTCAAGAGTGTGTTGGGACAGTGTGAAAGGTACTGCATCCATGTGGTCCGCTGCCCATCTTTGTCTCCCCTTTCTCATTCCCATACCCAGGAAATTACCAACTCTGAAATCATTTCCTACTTCTGTATATACTATCGGCATTTCCCCTACTAGAAAAGTAATTTTTAAATTTTTCTTCTGAAAAAATTTTTTTATATTTCAGTCTTACAAATTCCTTCACACAAGGACACACTCAACTTGTTATGAACCAAAGCACTTTTTGGAGAAAACACATTACCCTGAGATGACCTCAGTTAGGCTAGTTTGGATGCATGTTAAGTAGCCCACTGATAAAATCTGTGAACAAGGACACAAAGAAATTTGCAATGGTATTATTTGCACAATCTTGAGCACTCAATGTAAAACAAGCATTTTAAAGTTCACTAACCTGTTAACTTCTTTTAAAGGCCATACTTAATGTATATATTTTCAAGAGAATCTTTTGGGAAAACATTGAAATATTTATGGATATGACAGTTGAAATTTGTATCAGTACAGGATTTAGTGAGTCAAGTTTGGCATAAAACAAGAGTGGCCATGAGTTACTAGTTACCGAGGCTGGGACGGGACATGTAGCTCTGTGGCAAAGCACTTGTCTGCTACATGTGAGCCCTTGGTCTGATTCCCCAGCACCACAAGAAAACAAAAGCATTATTGCTGAGGCTGGATGACAGAAGTTCACTTGCACTTACTATTCTGTCTACATTTATATGCATTTGAGATTATCTGTAAATGTCTTTAATAATATAGTAATTATTATGAAGCTGGTATATATATTATATATATATATATATATAATATATATATGCACACACACAAGAGAAGTGGGGGAAAACCTGTTAATGTTCAAGGTAATTATGCTTACATTGATATTTCCACTGATAACATCACATAGCATTTCTACATCATGGATGAATCTCAAAAATGTGAAATTGAACATACTCAGACATAGATACATAGGCTATGATTCCATTTATGTGAAATTTTAGAATGGGCAAAACTCACCTATAGTAACAAGAAGTAAACTGGTGGTTGCTAGACCAAAGTTGGGAAAAATAACTACAAAGAAGCTCCAAAAAACCTGGGGTGTTAGCCAGGTATGGTGACAGGGTTATAATCCCGGGATTCTGAGGCAGGAGGATCAAGGTTAGTCCCATTTGAGGAATTTAGCAAGATACTCCCTGCCTAAAATAAAAAAGGACTGGAGATACAGGTAATTGAAGGCCCTGGGTTTGATCTCTAATAGTAAAAGAAAGGTTTAAAAAAATAAAACTAGGGTAGTGGAAATGTTCTACATCCTGATTGGGTAGCAGTCACAAAAACGGATACATCTGTCAAAGCACATGAAATTCAGCTGCAGTAGTGGCTCAGTCCTGTAACCCAGCTACTTTGGGCAATTCAGTAAGACCCTGTCTTAACACTTTTTTAATAGTGTTAGGGTGTAGCTCTGTGATTGAGATGGGACCTGCAGCACCACTGGATGGAGGAAAAAAGGCTCATCAAACTATAAAAATTGATGCATTTTGTAATGTTATTAATAAAGTTGATTTTTTTTGAAACTGCTCTTCTCAGAAAGCAGTGTCAGTGATGACTTAGAAACTACTACAAAATTCAAAAAATGACTTGTGAAAAGTATACAGAAAACATTTCGGAGGCGGGGGAGATGGCTCAGTAGAATAAACGCTTGCCTGGCAAGCAGGAGGGTCTGAGTTCAATCCCTGGTTCCGCAAAACAACATTTCATGAAGAACTACAGGAAATGTGAAAAATCAATATCCATGAATTCATAAATTTTAAATAAACTAACATAAATACATGTGTAAGGGGCCAGGGAGATGGCTCAGTAGAATAAGTGCTTCCCTGGTAAGTGCAAGGGCCTGAGTTCAATACCCGGTTCTGCAAAAAAATAATAATAATAATAAATAAATAAACTTCGTAAGCATGTCTGGATTATTTTAATCACTCATTTCAAATCATGTTGGCATTTTGGTTGTCAAAAAACCCCACAGAACACCTTGGCATGACCTTATTGTGAAAGTGAGTGCTGGCCTATTTGGAAGGGGTTGCTAGGACACTTACGATCTCACTTTGCTCCAACCCCACAGCTACCAACAGATCTAGCTAAGGCCATGTGTCACTCTTCAGCACTCCCAGGGCCCTCAGCACGGAGCCAGAGAGGGCTGCTGGCATTTCTACACCCACTACTGAAGTGGAAAGGTGGCCCGCGCTCTAAATGTGCCATGAGGAACCTCTGCTGGAAGATGGGGAGGAACAAAAGCAGGTCCACCCTCACCTTGCTGTCTCTTCTTGTTCTTTGGTGCCATACCTGACCTCATAGCAACAGTGTTCTGCTCTCTCCCTGCTGGCAGCCTCAATGGGGTGGTCAGCAGGAAAGGAGCAGGGCCTGTGAAGAAAGCAGAATCCCTGGAAACTGCAGGGCCAGCTGAGGTGTACCTCAAATACGAAAACAGAGCCTCTTGAGGAACTGAGAATATATCCCAGGCAAGGCAGAAAGCAAGAGCACATGACTCAGAAGTGTGAGGCCCAACAACTCGCGCAGAGCCACAGACTGGTTGGGGGGCCAGAGGTCAAGAACCTGAACTGCAGGCTATGGTGGAATTCAGGTGCTCAGAAGTGAACAGACTTGGAACACAAGAAACTGAGTTTAAAAGGACTGTTTAAAGAAAGTAAACTCAGGGTTAGGTATGGATCAAATTAAACACTGCATGTCTATAAATACGCCTTTTTTGTAGGAGGCATTTCGCTGAATTATGCTTTTAAATTATGCCTTTATTCATTCAAAACCATTACAAGAACTGAGGAAGCCGAAGCAGAGTGATTACTGTGAGTTCTTTCAAATGACAAAGATCGTAAGGACAAATGAAAATGAGATAGCATTTGCTATTAATCTCTTGAAAACATTCTCCACTATTTAAGTCCGATAAGTATCCAAGTGAGAAACTTCGCTTAAAAGTTAAGCCCCCAAAAATTATCTTCCCCAAGACATCAGTTATCAAAATAGAAACTGTTACTGCTTTGGCTACCAGGAAGCTCTACCACATTTGATTCTCAACCGCAGTAACTACATTAACCCATATTAACTGTAGCACATTCTTCTTTTCATAGTTGCATGCCCCATTTATACAATATAGTATCTTTTTTGTTTTTAAGTAAACTTTTTCTTTAAAGGGTTGGAAAAGAATGCGTTTGTGGGGCCACTCAGATCCCCCTGTAAGGAAGGACTTGCCCAACTGTTGGAAGAGCTGTCAGCAGAAAACCTTCAGCTGCCAGTCTAGGATCACCTCAGCTGCAAAGAGCTGCGTAGCCCAGCCTGAGTTCTTCCCAGAACAATCCACATCCATTTCAGGCCAATGCCAACACAGCTCCCTAGGGCTTGGCTGAGTTGTCATCAGTCTTGTACCTCAGCTCCACTCTTCCAGGTGCCCACTGTTTCCTTCCTGTCCTCTCCACAGTGCTGACCCCTGAGAAGCACCACACACTAACCTGTCAGATACTGCTTCCTGAAGAATCTGACCTTGGCAACACTGAACAAAATAACAAAAAACAGAAAACATCAGGTAGGGGCCAGAGAGACAGCCCAGAGGTGGCCAGCGCAAGGACTCAAGTGGTTCACAGCCCCACATGCCATGTGGTCTCAGCCCAGGATGCAGCCACCCACTGCACAGCCCTGAAACAGGGTGTGGTAGCACACACCTGTAATCCTAGCACTCAGGAGGTTGGGCCAGGAGGGTCTCTTGTGAGTTTGAGATCAACCTAGGGGCTACGAAAGTGAACACAAGGCCAGCCCAAACTGCACTGTGAGATCCTGTCTCAAAAAGAAAGAAAGAAAGCACTTTCCATAGGAGTGTCTTAGAAAAGGAGTTAAAGATACACAATAAAGTGTTCATATGTAGACAGGAGCCTACACAGCAGACTGGATCCAGGCCCACCATGTATTAGCTGTGTGGCCAGGGGCATGTTCCTTCATTTCTTCGGACCTTCATTTTTTTTTTTTTTTTGTGCTCAGTAGAGATAATAAGAATACTTATCTTGCACAGCTGCAATGAGGAAGAAATGAGCCACTGTGGATAAAGCAAGTTAGACAGTGTTTACAATATGCCAACTAAATGGTCATTAAACAGTTGTAAGGCCAAGCCCATAGACCTGAAGCGTTGTGCTGGGTCTCTCGGAAGACTTCAGGCACATACCTAGTGCGGCATGCTAACACATGAGTGCTCACAGAACTAGCCCACACAGGGCTGGGCCTGGTGATGTCACAGGCACAGGCCTCATGTGGGTGCTGAGCTGTTCCTCGCACAGACAGCACAGCTGCACGAACTGCCAGCAACACCTACACACCCATATATATGCTGAGCTGGGAAAGCCCACACTGGCCGCACCCTCTGTGCGCCCTCCTTTTCCTGAATTTCCTTTAGTGGCAGGAGGTACCTGAGCCCTGGGATGGTGCCCAGAAGTCCAAGAGGAAATGGGCCCTGCTTCCTGATTACAGGCCTGGAAACAGTCTGAAAGCTCAAGCTCCCATTTGCAGGGATCTCTAGAGCCCCCAGAGGTCTGGCCCCAGAGGCAAGAGTATATACAAAGAAGTTTGGGCTGCCTGTTGGGAAGTTTCCAGAAAATGGAAACAGATGTGGGGGGGAGTACTAGGAATGGAAATCATGACTTTGCACTTGCCAGGCAGGTGCCATGCTGTTGAGCTATCTCCCCAGCCAGAAACAGAAAAGTGCCTGAAGCCTACTGGAGCTGCACAGAAAGTGCAATGAGCCTGCAGCATTTAGGAGAGGTCCTCTAAGGGAGGAGCCCCATTGCAGCCTCATCATCCTCCCTGGCCTTCCCCTAACTGGTTAAGCACCAACCTTTTCTATCCCTAAGCTCAACAACCTTTTTCTGGCCTCAGGGCCTTTGTACCTGCTATTATCCCTGCTTGGAAAGTATTTTCCTTCCATCTTCCCTTATTAATTTGCTTGGCCATTATTCACATCCTTTGGGCTTCTGCTGGGTCCTAAGGAGTTGAAGAGGTCTTCATCTGAAGTAGGTCTCCTACTACACTTTATTGCACAGCCCCCCCCATCTTTTTTCTTCATAGTCTTCATTACAACTGGCTTTACATAATAGGCTACAGACAGGAAATAGCACCTCCTCAAACCAATACAAGCTGCACTCTGTGAGCACCCACATCTTTCTGGGTTTCCTGTGAGCTTGCCTCCCCTCTTCTGTACTGTTTAGTTAGCTATCTTCCATGCCTACCAGGACTTAACCAAGTCAGTGGCTCTCCTGGGAGAATAGAAATGTGTGGAGTCAGACAGATGTGGGCTTAAATATCCACTTGTTAGTGGGGGGTATGGTGGTGCACACCTGTAATCCCAGCACTTGGGAGGCTAAGGTTGGAGTAAAGCTGTGAGTGTGAAGTGAGTTTAAACTATACGCAAGATCCCACTTCAAAAAACAAAGCAATAGACCCCGTAAGATAGCTCATTGGCCTAAAGCGCCTGCTTAGGCAAGCTTAGGCAGCCGCAGGGGCCCAAAATGCTATCCCTGGCACCACATGTGGTACCAGCCTAGCCTTCAGACAGGCTGAGCTGCCCCCCCCCAAAAAAAGCAAATAAATCCACTTGTTAGTAATTTGAAACAAGTTGTAAAACTATGAATCTGTTCCCCATCAGTAAATAAGGGATCATGGGGGTCAGTTGTGACCACCTTGTAGCACTGGTTCAAATTAGTTCCCCCACGCATTTTTCAGGCCTGTCTCTAAGTGGCAGACATTCTCAACTACCATAACTCCCCTTAGGATAAAGTACCTGGGTGTCATGCTGAATCACGAACTTCTTAGGGGGCTCACTTAAGAAAATCAAAACATACACATTCACAAGGCACCACTATCACAAGACAAAGTCTGAGGTAACCCCACACACTTGTACTAGCCCCTGTCCAATAGGGTGGGCTTCCTGACACACAAGATCTAGTCTCACGAATCCCACAAAACCTTGATTATTCTCTGCCAGCTCTGTGGACCCTCTCACCTCTGGCATGCAATAACTTGTCCTGCACTCCCTTAATGTCTGTTAAGCTCCACGGTGTCATAGTGTCCTCAGTTTTGGAGGTGCTGTTGGCCTCTGAAAGGAAAAAAAGAATGAATTAGTAACTGCAAAAAGGTTTCGCAGCCTTTGGAGAGTGAAGGTTCAGTGAGTGGTGTGAGATGAAGAGGAAGATAACTCTAGAACAGGTCACAAAGGACACGCTGGGCCAGGTAGAAAGGCCAGGCTTTACATGCAGTGGAAATTCATATCGGTAGACAGGGGTATCACAAATGCATGGCATTTTCGAGATTAAAGCAGGCAGCACAGATGCAGGCAGTCTGAGACCAAAAGGGATCCTGGGGAGAGTGATGAGGTCTCGTATTCACCTGGGGTGAGGCAGATCGTCATTAGGAGACATTGTACCTCAGCAGCTGGCATTAATTCAGAGCCATCTTCTGGGAAGTGAAGTTTGTGAAAGGCGACATGCAGGACAGGTAAGAGCTGTGTTAAGAGGGAATGTGGAGCAGGAATGGATCTGTCTGGGCACTGAGCGTCGGGGGAAAGCCAGGCTTAGAGTCACTATGTCTGCACAGTGGGCGAAACCATGGGTGGTTGCCTTAATGACTGACCCAACACTGAATCCAGAGCCTGAGGAGGAAGGCCACAGAGGGACGAGGCAAACAAGATCCGGGAAAACCAAACTTTAGGAGAGCGTCCGCCAGCGGTGCTAGAAGTACGGACCAAGTCTTGCAGCGCAGAGGAACAAGTGTGGTGGGGCAGGCAGCAGCTGATACGAGACAGAGGAAGGCCACTGCGGCTTCACGTCCGGCGCGGCCCAGGTCCTACTCGTTCTGATGGCTATTACGCCTGGGAGATTTCTACAAATAATGGGTCCAAGGCCGTAGTACTAGCTTCTAGGGCGGGATACACGCGTCTGGTCGTCGCAGCTGCGGCCTCCTAAATCAGCAACAGCAGTTTGAGGGCGGGACAGGCGTGCTGTCTATCACCGCCCATCGGCCAATCCATGGGTGCTCCCGCCCCCGCCCCTCCCTGGAGAGGGCGCGCGGAGGGCCCGCCCCCGCCGCCGCCGCGGGTGTGAGGCGGCCCGGCCTGGCTTCCTCCGCCGGGTACCCCCTCACAGGTAACCGGCTTTGGCCGAGCGACCCGGAGGCACGCCGCACCCTCACGTCCCCTCCTGGCTGGCCGCGGACGGCTCTCGGGACGCGACGGCTGCGGCGCGGCCTGTGCGGGGCTTGGGAGCTGGCGCCTGCTGATGTGCGACTGACTGACGGGCCGCAGCCGGGGGGCGGGGCTGCCGTGCATGACGGAGCCGGCGGTGGCCCCGCGCCGTGTCCCGTGCCGCGCGAGGGTGCGCGGCAACACGGAGACACCAGCGAGCTGCCCGAGAACTACGCGCGCCCTCGCCGCCCCGCGCCTCCGGCCTGTCTGGGGGTCTTGAGGCGCAGGCGCAGCGGCCGAGGGCGGGGGTCCTCCCCGCGGGCGCCTTTGTTCCCGGCGCGCGGGCGGGGCGGTGCCTCGGGCTGTCCCGCCCTCGCGCTCAGGCCCCGCCCCGTGTCCGCCCGCAGGAGCCGCCGCTGGGTCCCGCTCGCCGGCCGACCCAGCCGTCGTCGCCTGCCCCGGGACCGCCGGGCCTGCGCCGCCGAAGCCCCCCGCTCTGGAGCCATGGCGGGCGCCGCGTCTCCCTGTGCTAACGGCTGCGGGCCCGCCGCGCCTTCCGACGCCGAGGTGCTGCATCTCTGCCGCAGCCTCGAGGTGGGCACCGTCATGACTTTGTTCTACTCTAAGAAGTCTCAGCGGCCGGAGCGGAAGACCTTTCAGGTCAAGCTGGAGACACGCCAGATCACGTGGAGCCGCGGCGCCGACAAGATCGAGGGTGCCAGTAAGTGCGCCCCCTCCCCGCCCCGGCCTCTGCGCGCGCACTCCAGGTTGCAAGGTCCCGGCTTGCAGCCCCAGATACTTGGGCGAACTTTCGGGCCCTCCCCTCTTCGGACCCCGCCCCCGACTCATTTAGGGTGGTCACTGTGGGCGGGGGTTGGGGGGTCATCCGGGTCCTCGGATCACCTTACAGGATTCTCCCTCCACCAGCGGGGGGTGCCGAGGCCTAAAACTCCGGACTGGCTGGAGACCAGAAAGGCAGGCATCGGACCCCTGGCCCCCAAGGAACAGCCGGGAGGGGAGCCAAGATAGTGGCTCCCACCCAGCCCAAAAACCTGGGGCCAGAAAGCTCTGGAAATCACAGTCTGAAACTGTCTGGGCCCCCAAGGCTTAGCTCTTATTTGCAAAGGAACTTTTGGGTTTTCTAAATAGAACTTGGGCAGATGTGGTATGGGCCTGGCTTAGGAATACAGCTGGGCCTACTCAACGTCCCTCTTCAGAAGAGAGAGGATGGTGGTCATATTCGGGTTGGAAAATCCTGAGAAGACATTGTCTGCTCTCTCAAATTCCATTCTGGATCCTGCTTTTGTCCTTAAATTGAGTTTTGGATGTCGATATAGTGGGCAGACACCCAAAGCCAGAACTGGGGCTTGCCAGGCTCCCCTTGCCCCAGCAAGCATTACTGTAAGCAGGATCTTTGCCCCAGAAAGGCCAGCCCCAGTGCCTTGGAGGCAGGTACACATCGGAAGACTGTGCAGCCAGTATGGGGTCTAGTCCTTTGTGTCCTGTGTCCGGTGACTGGTGACCGCAGGGAGCCAGGAGCCGCTCCTCTTGGTTTCCTGCTTTCTTGCCTTCCCAGGCCTGATGTTGGCTGCTTCTGCAAAGGTGGGAGGAGGGTGTTGGGGGATTTTGAGAAACCCTAGATATTTGCGATTGCATAGTGAAAACCCCTTTGTCCTCCAGTCTCATGCCTCCTATCAAGAGATAGTGTGTTCAACCCCAGGCTTTGAGGTGCTTCCTGCAAGGACCCTGATAGACAGATGTTGGAGACGCTCAGCTCAGAAGAGGGTGGGAGGTAGTCAGGAAGTGACAGCCCAAAAGGATCCCACAGACCTTTTGGGTATGGTGTGCATGTTTGTAGATGAGTGAGGAGATGGAGAGGAAGGTCTTGTGGTAAAGCAGCCACACTCAACTACAAATTGCAGATCTGACATAGATCTGGCACGGCTGCTGCTTGAACGTTGAGATGGCGCCTGGCTTCCTCAGTGCCACCACTGGCTCGGTTCTGTCACTCCCTGGGAAATCATTTTAGTGCCAGAAACATTAATCTAGGTGAGAATATCACCTAGATTTCAAACTTCAGGCCTAGCCCATTTGCTTCTGTGTTAACTCTTAGGCTAAAGTGGTGGCATTGCTGGAGGGCAGAGATCTCCTGGATAACAGCTACATTATAAACTATACAGATAACTGGCAGGAAATAAGTGTAGTACAGTGGTAGAAGGCAGCGTTCATTAAATCCATATAGCAAACAGTTGACCATTCAGCCAGTCACTTAACTTCTTTGAGCCTTAAGTTTCCTCATCTGTAAAAGGAAGGTGATAGTATAGCCACTATATAGTGGTCCCTCACTTATCACAGAGGTTAAATTCCAGACATCCCTGTAAGAAGTGAAAATCGGCAAAGTAGTGGTTATATTTATTTTAGTATTTATATATAGTTTAAGGCTTTATAAACCCTTGTTACACTCATAAACTTCTCCCATGCTTTTAAACCCACTTTTAAGGTTTTTAACCTTTTTTTTTTTTTAAGGGTCTACAGGGTGTTCAGGGTCTCACTATGTAGATCAGACTCTGTAGTGATTCTCCTGTTTACAGCCTCCCAAATGCTGGGATTACAGGGGAGCACCACCACACACCCAGTCGTTGTCCCAGCACACCCTGAGGGCGGGGCCAGCTTGGCAGGCCGGGGATTGAACCCCTGGCCCCTGCTTCTGCATAAGCAGGTGCTTTAATCTGCTGAGCTATTTGGCCAGCCCTCCATTTTCTAAACTCGTAAACCTGCATAACTTCAACAACATACATATACTGTATGGTACTGCAAAAGACCGTGATATAGCAAAAAATCTGCGATAAATAATTTAGATTAATATTTTTTGAAAAACCATGAAACAGTCCATAAAAGGCAAACAATGGAATAGTGGGGACTACTGTATATGGTTGCTTAGGAGATCAAGTAAGTTAACTCATGTAAAGCATCAGTGTCTGATGCTGTAAATATTTAATAAAAGCTGATATATTGTTTGCCTGACATATTGTGGGTGTTTAATAAGCAGCTGTTAGTAATAGTAACAGTAAATGGCAAACAGTGTTTGCCATTGTAGAGGTTGGGCTGGAATATGTGAGGGATGGTGACTATTAAGAGGGTTAGCCAGGCATGGTAGCTCATGCCTATAATCCCAGTACTCAGAAGGCTGAGACAGGAGGACTGTTGTGAGTTTGAGACCAGACTGGGCTACAAAGTGAGCTTAAGGCCAGCCTGAAATGCACAGTGAGACCCTATCTCAAAAAGACCAAGGGAGAGAGAGTGAGAAAATGCAGAAAGGCAGAGACTTAAGTTCATGTTTCATTTAGTTTGTTACTAGGAAAAAGGAAACAGTTTTGTTTTGTCCTAACTTACTTATCCAGCTACCCACCCATCAAATAGAATGGTGTTTCTGTAGTGAAAGTATTTGAAGTTTTGTACATTTGACTCCTTTCTTCTTTTCAAGTATGGGCCTGAGCAGAAGGAAAGGTTATGGAAAGGGGACCAGACAGTCCATTGTGTCTGGCTTAGGTCTTTGGAGGATGAAGGCAGAAAGATGGAGAATCTGATTTCCCCAGCCCTAAAGGTGGTGGATCAGCCAGAGGTGTGCACATTCAGAGCTGCAATTTGAGAGGGATGGAGGATAGACAGTGTAAAGGGGTTCTGGCTCTTATTTGGGGATGCTGATCAAAGGATCCTTACACAAAGGATAGTGGATGAATCTGTAGAATTTAGACCATACAGAATTCAGACCATCCTCCTATTGCATTCTTGCCCCACTTCTGCCTAGTCACAACTCAGTGCCTCAGTAGTTCTGACCCTTACAGCCTTCTGAGGTTTTAAGGTAGAGCATTGCTTTGCCACTTAGCCTCTTGCCCAAGTGCCTACGGTGTCTGGCTTTTTTATGGTGACCCTGCCAGCATAACATGCAGTGTCTGAAGCCTAGCCAAAGAGCTAGAGGCTGTACTAGCTCCAGGGTGTTCGTGACCAGGAGAGGCACAGTGGTTAAATGCAAAGTACTCATGTGTAAGTCTTGTTCTGCCCTAACTCTCCTTTCTCACTTGACCACTTGTAAAATGGTACCTGCTCATTTTAAGGGCAGATGGGGATGTGTTCTGTTGCCATTTGCTTGTAAGGTGGTGTAACAGGAATAAGGTTAGCATTGGCTTTTTATGTTGCAGACTTCAGTGAATAAACAATTACAGACTTTCTGCTAAAGAGACTTCTCACACTTTTTTCTGGGCTAATCATCACAAGGACTCTGCAGGATGACCAGGAACATCACTATTTTATAAATGAGGAAATGGAAATAAAAGGAGTGATTAATACCAGTGTGTGCCAAAACCTCAGCTGTGCTCACTTGGGTTGTTCTCCCTTGGGCCTCCCATTCCCAGGGGTCTGCTTTGCCCATGTGAGCAAAAACTTGTGCTTAGACCGCATTTTATGGTTAAAGGCTACCTCAACCTCTGTAGGTCACCTCAAGCCTTTCCAGACTCTGGTTCCGTACTTTTTTAATCTTGTTCTCTTTGCTGAAATGGTTCAGACTATATTTAGTGAGTTGGTTTGGTTGAGGTTCATTGTTAGTACAGTAGCCTCAGGTGGTGACTCCCATGAGGCACTCTAGACAAGCACATCTGTGGGAACATGGAAAGCCCTAGGCTTCTACCTTGGGCTGATGGATAAATAAGTATTACTGGATACCAGGCTCTCTTAGTGAATAGAAATGGGTTCTTGCCTCTATGGAAAGTTAAAACACACAGCAGTTCTGAGTGGTACCTTTGATGAGGGGGCAGTGGCAGAAGAGAGTAGCTAACTGCCTTGGAGCAAGTAGGCTCAAAGAGGGATGTGACCCTCGTAGCTGTGGGTATCCAACAGTGAGAACTCGCCAAAAGGCTTTCAGTGGAGAACTGGGCCCACCACACTGGGGGGTGCACCAGGTGGGTGTCATGAAGGGTTCATTTGTGCTGCCTGGTTACTCCCTTGGTCAAGAGCACATATCCAGATCTGCAGAGCTAGCCATCCCTGCTTGTGTATTTCCTGTCTGACTGTCATTTTTCCAGGGAAGTCAGTCCACTTAGCATTTCCTAATCACCCCAGTCTTGCCCTGGTGTGTGAGTTTCCAGCTAGGGTTTTATTTCCTGTGAAGCTAGGAAAAAGAGCCTATTTCATAGCTGACCAAAGAAACTTAGCATGCCCGGTGCCATGATCCCCATTTCCAGCTTATCCTAGAACTGTGTCTACATAGATGCACAGACTTGAGTTGGAGTTTAGAGATCTTGGCCACTTCATTTGCTTAAGTGGCCCCTTGGAACAAGAGGCATTTACTCAAGTACTTTTTTTTTTTTTTTTTTTTTTTTTACATCTTTTAATCATCGAGTGCTAGGCCTTGAGGGGTCACAAGATGACTAAGACATGGTTAGTACCTTTGAGGAGCTCTTGCATGAGACAGACGTGGAAGCGTGTGATTATGATCTTGTGTATTATGTATCATCAGGTCTGTACCAAGAGCTCTGAGTATAAAACAGGAGCCATGACCTTTGAATTGACTCTTGAATGAATGAGGAGTTTGCCTATGCCAAGTTCAAAGGACTGAGAGTTACCCCATGAAGGGTTAGGGAACACATTGGCCTGTTAGAGACAAGATTGGGCTGATTAAGGGTACCTTGGAGTGTGTGGAGGGTCTAACCCATTTCTAGGTAGTGGATTAGGCACCATCTCATTAGCTGCAGGAGTGAGCAGAGGCTGCTGTACTGCTGGTCTGTGAGGCTGATATTGGGGAGAGAGGCCAGAGAATTCTTGGCACTTTGCAGAGGAGCACTGTCAAGACTTCACTGAGGTGGGGCAGAGATGCAGTAGCAGGAGGGAGAGGAGGGGCCAAGGCTGGAGACTAGTGTTCAGTAGTTATTTGGGCCATGAGCTCAGGCTGCCAGAGTTATAATCTGACTATTGTGCAGTTTAATACTTTGTAATCTTTTTGTTGTTGTTGTTATTTTTAAGGGAAGAGTCTACAGGGTGTTCAGGGTCTCACTACTAGATCGGACTCATAGTTATCCTTATGTTTATAGCCTCCCAAGAGCTGGGATTACAGATACATACCACCACATCCAGTCTCAACCGCCGTCTCAGCGCACCCTGGAGGTGGAGCTGGCATGGAAGGCCTGGGTATTAAACCCCCAGCCCCCGCTCCTGCTTACAGGTGCTTTAATCTGCTGAGCTATTTGGCTGGCCCTAATACTTCGTAATCTTGAGCATGTACTTCTCTGATGTCATCTATAAAAGGAGATAGCAAAAATGGTAGTTATTTCAAAGGTTTTTTTAAAAAATGAGAATCTGGATTAAGTTCTTGGCAATAAGTGTGAGGTGGTATACTTGCCTCTGACACGAAGGAGATAGGATTAAGTCTCCAGGAGGGCTTGGTGGGAAGGAGTGGGCATACCCCCTTGTGCCAAGGGGCTGGTACCTCTCCACAGGGTGCGGAAGCTGCCCACTACAGGCATTTGCAGGGAGATGGGACAGTGGGTAGAAGCAGCTGCTCAGGTGGTAGATATCCCCTTGGCTTATTTCTAAGTTATCTGAATATGCTAGTAGGAAGACCTTGTCTTCCAGGAGTGGTCTGATGCCACAGCCAAGGGTGAGTCTGCCTCTGCCACCCCATCTGCATCCATCTTCCTTGATTCATAACATCTTTTCTCATTCTGTGCCCTTCCCCACATACCCTTAGTGGTATGTGGCTTCACTAAGGCCACAGATAGTACTTTGGAGACCTAAGGCCACAATGGCCTCATTTTAGAAGACACACTACCCTCAGACTCTTAGACCCATAGATGTCAGTGTGGATCTTAAGGAAAGTCCTAGAACTGTTTGGGGAATGGGGAAGGGAATGTTCAGGCCTGTATTCCAGGGTGCCTTGTAGAGAGGAACAGTGTGCCAGCACTGTCCTGAGGAAATCAGACTCTGAGAGAGGTGATAATAGGAGTGGTCTAGGGCAGCATTGACCAGATAGTCCCATCCTGTTGAGCAGCAATGTTGCACTAAGCGATGAGCATGACAGTCTGGAGATTTGTGGCAAGAGCCATCATATTTAGGTTTGAATCTTAGCTCTTCTATGACCCTGGACACAGCCAACAAGCTGATATTTTGTAAGGGTAAGATTTTATGTGAAAATGCCCAATACAGCATTTGGCATAGGTGGCACTTAAGTATTTGTTTACTTACTCTTACCTTAGTTAACCTGAGAGCTCCCCCATTCTTTCCATGGCCATGCATGGCCACAAGTGGCTGCCCTAACAACTGCCTAGGAGTCTGTTAGCTACTTGTTTTGTTTGCTCACTTCCTGAGTCTACATAGAGATAAGGGACATAAAAAATTATAGTATTTGCATAGCATATTGAATGCTGATGGAACAAAAGCTCCATGAGTCTAGGGAAGCAGGAATTACCATCCTTCTCTTAGGAGGAAACCAAGGTTCCATGGGTGAGGTTACATAGCAGGTTCAAGGCGGAGCCTAGGATTTCTGATTTCTGCGATAGTCTTCATTTACTTTTCACTTTGGAGAAAATGACAAGATGAATTGTCCCAGAGGTGATTCTGTTTTTCTTGTTAAGGGAACCAAGATATCTTAATTTCTCTTCTGCCCTCTGGCCAAATGCGTTTGACCAGCCCAGGCTCCTGTTTGTGGACAAGCTGGACTCACTGCCTCCATTCTAGAGTATCTTCTGCTTTCATCCTTTCCTAACACCCTCATTGAGATGTGTGGCCTCACCAGACCTTTTCTCAGAAGAGCTTGTCCTCCAAACTTTTCTCTTCCTGGCTCATGGTGATAGCATACATAACCCTCTATAGGAAAACAGGAGACCCAGGGGCTCAGTGCTGCAGGTACTCTGAGAAGAATCTCCTGAGAACCTCTTAGGACAGACTCCACATGTGTCTGCTCAGTGCTCCTTCATTCATGTGTCACACCATGTGTTGTAGACCTCTCTGCTTGGCACCTTAGGCCAAGACTGTGATTACTCCTGCCTCTGACTGATCCAGAGGCAGTAGATCTCTAGCCTGGTTGGCTTTCCATAGCTGCTTCTTTCTTTTAAAATTGAGCTTCAGTGGCTCACTAAATAAGCACCATACTACCTGCACTTTCCTGGCTCTGCCCTGTGATATTTACTAACTATGCTAAGCACTGTGGAGTCCAGTAGCTATAATAAAGTTAGGGTAGACATGGCCAGAAAGGACATCAATGGCCAGGGAACTAAAGTAATTACAGGATATGGCAGGTGCTATGGAGGAAACAAGCATGAGGACACTCTTGTCACTCAGGTTAGTTGAGGGCATGCTGTGATGACAGATGACCCATACATCCATGACTAACAACAGCAAAGATTCTTTTGTCTTTCATGTTAAATATATGTGTCCCTGGAGATTGGCCTGAGTGGACTGAACATTCTAGGCAGATGAGGCTAGTGAAGGGTCTGAAATACAGTAGTTGGGAAGACTTTCTGTGACTTGTGGTTCGTTTCCCTACTGTGGCTCTGCTGCTATAGTAGAACAGACTGTTGCTCATGTATGTTGATGCTGCCGTGGCTGGCATCTTTGAAAAAAGTATCTTTGTATCCAGACCAAGCTCCTTACCTAACTGTAGTCTCCCTGCTATGAAAATGCCCCTACTTGAGCTGCCACTAGGCTGGTTGTTGTGCCCACAGCATCCTGCCATTAGAATTAGAGCCGCTCACTGCCTCTCATCATGTTACCCAGGAGCTTCTTTGTTGCATGTGCTGGAGCCTCTGGGCAGTGGAACCAGGCACCTGAAGGCTGCTAGGGAGTACATTTAGCCCCTAGAAAGCAGGGAAAGAAGTATGAATACTATGGAGTTGGAGGAGAGGCAGTGGAGATGGTTGAGTTGTTTGCTTTGGGGAAAGCTGTAGTCCCAAGAGATGAGGCTTGGAAAATCTCCACTTTTGTTGCTGGCAGACTTTACATTCTCACACCCCTCCTTGCAAGTTGAGCTCCTCTTGAGGTGGTGTGTGAGGCAGGACTTTGAGCAGCTGCAGTGCCTGTGTGCTATGTACAAGTCTCTCTCCATACTTCACCTCCCAGGAACCAGGCCCATCCTGGGGGAAGTAGGGAGGGGCTCCTTTTATAGCCACATGTAGGCTGTGTGTATAGGCTTTGCTGCTTCCTTCCGGTCTTGGCCCTGATGTTGGCTGGTGGCCTGGCTTCAGCAAGATTCAGGATGTAAAAGGGGTGAGGCTTTCTCCTATAGAAGACTGGTACCTCATTATGCCCAACTTTGGCATAGAAGAGTTAGGACAAAGAAAAGTGATCCTAGGAACCTGTAATGTGGAATAGTCTTTAATTTGGTGAACATTGCATAAATCCATAAAAGTCCAGAGCTTGCAGGAAACAGTGGTGCCCAGTGCTAAGGACTTAGCCCAAAGGTCCAGTTGGAAGTTATTTCTTTCTGTAGTAACTCTTCCTGCTCCATGGGTTTCCTACCCTATTAACTGTGTGTCATTGTTGGGTAAAAGGTTTCACTGAAGCTCTAGACCTTAGCCGGAATGGGTGAAGAGTTGGCCTGGGTAGAGAGTTCACTTTGAATTTTGCTTCTTGCTTCTTGGAGACTTGGGGATTTGGCTGAGTTGAAGTGTCTGGAGGAAAGTGATTATTGAGGTCATACTTGCCCCTGTTTCACAGTATTCTTGATTTGTCCTTGCCTGTGGTAGGAATAGAGCTTTGATCACACTGGCTTTTGGCTTTGTAGGTGAGGGTGGGGAAATTCTAGCTTCTTGGGATTGAGTGAGTGCCTCGGGCCAGAGAGTGTGGGCCTGAGGTCACAGGATGACTAACCCTAGGAAAGAGGGGAGGAGGGAGGGCCCTAGTTCCCTGCAGGTCCCACAGGTTTCTCAGCCTATTTGGAGACAAGTCAACAAAGAAACATAGCTCAGTTCACTTAGCTGGCATGCTGGGTGTCAACAGAGGCAGGGGTTAATGATCTTTTCTCTGAGGCTTTGCTGACCTTCCACCCAGTAGTCTCCCAGTTCCACCTGATATTCCAGATGATTGGGGGCAGTGCTGCTCATCCAGAGCACTTCCTGTACCAACCACAATAACTGAGTGTAATATGCCTGTGTTAGTATGTTAGTCCCAGCTGCAATTGTGGACTCCTTGGGAACTCATAGCATATCCATCCACAAAGGAGGTTAGAAAAGGCAACATGTTTCACTTTGTAAGGAACTTTGTGGAGGGCCTCAGAGTTAAAGAAGAGCTCCAGTGAAGACACAATACCTGGGTATTAAGACTTCTCTGAAGAGGCGGCCCTGATCTGCCTAAGAACTGGCCTGAATTGAAGTATGAAGCTCCAGGCAAAGATGTGTGTTAGAGGAATCTGGGATGAGAAGTTATTTCAAAAGGCTTAAATTAGGGAATTAAAGTGGAGAGGGAAAAAATCTCAAGGCATCCATCTCAGTAGGGAAGGTGTGAAGCATCTGAACTGTGCTTGCTAATGAGGCAGTGAGCTGTTAGCTTGGGATGAGCTTAGAACTGTATCACTCCCCAGGGCCTTGCTCTACCTGGAAGGGAACAGAAGATACGTGGCTTGGACTGTCGTGGCCCCAAGAGAGTGTGACCAAGTAATGTGGAGGGTTGGAATGGGGCCTGTGGAAGCAGGGTCTCTGAGCTAGTAGGTTTGGGATTTGATGACTTCCTTTATCATTGACATTTATTTACTCTTCTGAGGTTAAGACTGGCCCCACCTTCACCCCAAAAGATAGCATATCATAAATAGAAAGTAGGGTTCCAGGGCCTGGTGGTGAGACAGTGGGGGCTTGGGGACTCAAGAATTCCACAAGGGAAAGGCTTTTGCTCTCCTCTCTACTTATTCCTGTACCTCAGATTATGGAAGGAAGACTCCAGATTTTCCTTTCCCCTTCTAACCCATGTCATGTGTTATTCTCTGGGAGGGTCCTGCAGAGACAGATTTTCAGAAGGCCTTCAAGTATCCTGAGCAATGAGGGTGAAGTCTCATTTCTCTAGTGAGCAAGAACAAGTCAAGCAACAATGACTCATATTTTTTCTTTCCACAAATACTTAAGTTCTTTCTAGGCATGAGGCAATGAAGATGGTAGGCAACTGTTTATGCCCTCAAAGGAGTTTACATTCTAGTGGAAGAGATAGCCTGAAATACACATGTGGGTACTACTGTGAGGACTGCCACAGAGCAGCAGTGCATGGCGTAGACTGGAGTCCTCCATCCTCCCCTATATCTATATTGGCCGTGTTTGGCCACCGCCCATAGGTATCCTGAATGGAGCAGTACAGAGCCAAGCCTAGGGTGCAGGCAGCTTGGCTTTGCAATATTGCTGGCTCTGCAGCTCACCAATTGCTGTCTTGTGTGAGTACATTGACATCTCCAGGTTCAGTTTTTTCACTTGAGAAGAGAATACTACCTGCTTCATAGTGTTTGTAAGATAAAACCAGACTTATTACGAGATTGTGTAAAGCTCTTATAAATGTACAAATGTCTGTAAAGGTGCAAGAAATGAGTGATGAGATGCTGTTCTCTTCCTACCAAGAGGGAAGTTTCCATACCCTTTGCTTCCCAGCTTTTCAGGGCATTTGTGTCAGGGCTCTGTTTAATATCAGCCATTCACCATAGTGTGCAAATCTATTCCTTCCTCTCGCATTCAAGATTCTTTTTGGGGGGCCTGTGAGATCGCTCAGCAGTCTAAAGCACCTGCTTAGGCAAGCACAGGGACTACAGTTCTATCCCTGGCACCACATACCCTGCCAGCCCTGCTCCTAGGATGGGCTGAGCCAGCCACATACATGCACACTCTAAAAAAAAATTTTTAAAACTAGCCCTTTCTTTAAAAAAATTTTTTTTGAGTCTCACTGTGTAATTCATGCTGACATTGAGCTCACTATGTAGTGCAGGCTGGCCTCAGACTTGTGGCTGTCTTTCTGATTCAGCCTGCTTTCTGAATGCTGGGATTACAGGCATGTACTGCCCATACCCGTATTCAGGCTCCTAGAGATACATGTATAGCACTTCCATATCTGGCATACCTCTCATAAGTGTTCAATAGATGTTAAGGAATTGGATTGGGGCTGGTGAATAAAAAGACTGTAAATAATGATTCTAAAGTTTGTATCTTGTGTACCTGTTTAAATGTGATGATATTAGCTGGTCCAAGGGGCAAGAAACCTGAGTTTTGGTAAGAGAAGATAGTATTTGGTTTAAGGGTTATCCTTAGGGTATTTTTGAGAATGAAGGTGAAGGTAGGAAGTATGCATTTGGATTGTAGGGTCTAAGCTTAGAGGTTAGAGATACATGGTGAATTGCTTAGAGGGTAGGAGACAATTATAGCTGTAGCTGTGGACATGGCTGACCCTTGAATAGGAAAACAGTAAACCAGTTGAATTACTAAGCCTTGAAAGAGTCCAGTAATTTAATAGGAGTAAGCATGTAGCTCACAAAGCTATAGAAAACCCAAGCAAGACTGTGTGGGATAAAACAAGGGCAGAAGGCTGGGGAGATGGCTCAGTAGAATAAGCACTTGCCTGGCAAGTGCAGGATCCAGAGTTCAATCCCCAGTACTGCAAAAAATAAATAAATAAGCCAACAAGGGCAGAGCTTCAAGGAGGAGTAGGGTTTGAGGTCAAGAAAGAGGATGAGGCTGGGAAGATAGCTCAATAAAATAAGTGCCTGCCTAGCAAGAGCAGGGTCCTGAGTTCAATCCCCAGTACCATACAAAAAAAGAAAAGAGAGGATGAAAGAAAAGTGACTTACACCCTGAACCCTTACTCAGTGTAATCTGAATGTACTGTGAGAGGCATTCTTTGGGGCCTTTCAAGATCCTGGAAAGTGCTAGGACCTTTCTCTGGTGTACTCCTAACCTCTTTCCAGTGGCTTGGAGGTCAGCAGACACAAACCATATAGGAGGAACCTGGTAGGATCAGCTGTGAGGAGGCAAAGCTGAGAGCACACAGGACTCCTGGGCCAGAGGCTGACTCCTTGTCTGCCTCAGGAGTCCTCTGGACTTTAGCAAAAAAAAAGGAGAAAGCCACCTCTCCCTGCTTCTGTGCTCCCCTTACTGCAGTGGGCAAGGCCTCTAGAGATACACCTTTCCTCACTTCTTATCCATGACACTTTTCACATGATGTTCCTGTAACACAGTAGGCTCTGCTTATCATTGTGTTGGCGTCTGGGACCCCCTCAGCCCAACATGCACAGCTAAGCTCTCCATATCTGCCTCCCACCGATCACTCTTAAAGACTCAGCACCACAGACATCTCTCCTTGTTGCCATGCTGAGCATGGCTTCATAGTTATCTGCTTCTTGTACCAGGCAAGACAAAAAGAGAAATGCCTTCCTGATCTGTTTCCCCAGGACCCCAAACCAGTACAAGACATGGAGTAAACAGATACCTTGTCAGTGTTTGATCAGATAATGGAATGAATAAGCCCAGTAGATAACTGCTGTGCTGTCCTCTAGCTTTGAGTTTTCCAAGTGGTGACTCCCTTCTCCCTCTTCCTTTGGGGCCATTAACACTTCTGGAGTGAGTGAGAATAAACTAGTGTCCAAGGAACAGGTTTTGCTTACCTGGGTGGCATGAAGGCTCACTGTTATGGCTGCCCCCCTTTTTCTCTGTACATACGGTGCCAGGGCTAGTGGCTGCTTTGGGGATACTACCAGTAAGCCATGAGTTCCTATGTGACCATCACAAATCCTTTTGAACCCTCTGTCTTCTTGTTGCTCTAAAGCCAGAAATTCCTCTAGAATCTAAACTTTAGGTAACACATGTATTAATGAAGATCCTGTGTAGTTGTGACCTAAGCAGTAATTCATAGTTGTGCAGGATCCCATGGAGGAGGATCTCACAGATCTCATCCAGCTGTCTGAATGGCGTCTTCCTGTTTACCAAGACGGGAAAGGATCCAGATGCTAAGTCAGTCATGGGTGCTGTCAGGTGTTTGGGGAATCCCCTTGTGGATGTAACCTGGACTCTACAGTCGACTGAGTTTCCTTCTCTCCTGAGAAGGGAGCACTGGCCCCTCCCCTGCTACTTTTGGTCTGGTATAGCTGCAGCTGCTATATAGGAATGGAAAAGAAGATTTGGCCCAGCATCATTTTCCCTTTGCCACATGACCCTATGACCTTCATGTAGGGGAATTCTGTCTCCATGGCAGTTCAAAAAATGGTTTTGTTGAGGCCAGGGCACACTAGAACAGGCTCTAACAAGATGGAGTCTAAGATTTTGGAGTTAAAATGTGTAGAAACATGGTGAGCCCCCTCTACTTCTGGTCTCTCCTGTGCTTTTGTTGGGGAATGATTGCCTGGCTCCCTGGAGTGAGCTCTGAGAAATTCTAAGAACAGGTTAGTGCCCCCACCTTTACTGTTCCTTTCTTTTGCCTGGGGTTTCTGCTATCCTGGAACTCTGCCTGAGCTTCATGAATACTACTGCTGTGCATGTATTTCTGCTGGACAGGGTAGTCATTCCACTGCATTGGAAGGAGAAGAGCTGGTAGCTAGGTTAATGTCAGTCGGAGTAGATAGGAAGAGTTCAGGACAGGAGGGTCAACCCTTTGAAGGCGCTGGTGCTCAATCCTTGGTGGGCATTATCCTCTCTCCTTTTACGAGCTCCAGACTTGCTGCCATCTTTTAGTTTGACTCCTTTATATCACCCTCTCTTCTGACTGCCCAGTGGATTGTGCTGCCCAGTGGGTTAGTGCTTTCTCAGGGGTGGGACCTGTTCTGTAGAAGGAGGTTCTCAGTCAGCTCTGTTCACAACTCCCAGGGTACTTGGGATTTGTTCTGTGGCTCAGATGAGGAAACAGTGAGTGCCATTACATCTAACATGATACCAGACTGGGAGTCTGGGCTGAAAGAGAAGAGATGCAAAAGTAACACTGTCCTTTCCAGAGTCCCTGACTAGATCGTGCAAACATTGATTTTATAAATTCACTTTGTAGTGTTTTACCTTAATGCTTAGAGATGGCCTCAAATGCCAGCCAGCAACCACATTTCCTTTTGTCAAAAAACCAAAACACGTATTATCTATAATCCCAACACTTGAGAGGCTGAGGCAGGAGGATCAGTGTGAGTTTCAGGCCAATGTAGGCTCTATAATGAGTTCAAGATCAACCTGAAATACATAGTAAGATCCTATCTCAACAAATAAAACCAAAAAAGAAAAAAACAAACAATCTGAAGTTAAGAATGGTAGGCAAGCCAGAACTGACACTCCTGGGTGGGTGTCTGTGTAGGGAAGGGGCCTAGCAGTTGTACCCTCTGTGAAGTTTTCATTATCTATGATGAGCCAGAGGAGTAGCAAACTTGGTCTTTGTGATTTCAGGCATATTGGGGCCCATTCTGTGACTACCCCACCGTGTTTGAGCTGGAGAGATCAGTGCACCTCAGATTGTTGGGGGTGCCATAGGCTTGGGAAGTAACACCTGACAGCAAACATGTGGAGCTGAATGTGAGGCTCCCAAAGTCCCATTTTTCATGCAGTACCCCATTCTGTGAGACCCTATTTTCAGCAGAGAAAATATTTGCTTGGATTCTTTTACTTGTGGCCCAAGCTTTGTCAAGCATTTGTCTCTTCTGTCTTTTGTAGGCCCCATGTCAACAGCACCTTACAGGCAGGCAGGCAAGGGGATGCCCAGCAAAGCCAGCCCTCCAAGCATCTTTATGAGATTAAAAAAAAACACAAAAACCCAGTATCCTAATGAAGAAGTTAAGGGTGAAAGAACATGGGACTGCCAAAGAATCACAGCTGGAATTTAAGACTATGATTCTCCTTGCTAGGTATGACAGCTTATGACAATCAAATGGTCAGTGCAGGCCTCTGAAGGAGCTGAAGGAGACAGATCTAAAATAGGACAGGGAGCGGAGCAGAGCCCCCAGGATTCCATTCTGAGATTTAAAGCTTCCTAGCCTGTATAAGGGGAGGTTCTCAGTCCTCAAAGCTAGCATGTGACACTACCTTGGTACATAGGTAAGTAGTACATTAGTTCCTCAAAGCCCCTCAAAAAGGGTCCAGCTGAATGCTGTAGCCTGTACCTATAATCCTAGCACTCTGGGAGGCCGAGGCAGAAAAATGGAAAATTCAGGTGCAGCCTGGGTGACTTCAGGAGACCCTATCTCAAAAAATAAAAAGGTCTGGGTATGTAGCTCAGTAACAACCCTAGTAACACCACCCTCATACCACAAGAGGCTGAGTCTATTTCTCCATCAGTGTTTTGAGAGTAAATCTAAGAGTTTGAGTCCGCCTTACTGCTCCAGGCAGCTTGTCTTGCTACTGCCACAAACATATTTGGAACAGCATACGTAGGCCTTCCCTGAAGCCTTGGGCCTTGGACAAGTGAACTTGCAGAACCTCTGGCAGGCTGTGCTGGTCTGGATGTGCTCTGAGTTGTGGGTGCACCTGGGGATGGGGCCTTAGTCCACTGTCTGTGGAGTGGCTCCTGGGATGGTTATGGGATCCTTCCCTTGTTCTCAGTTTCTCTTTCTCACTCCCCTGTCTCTTGCATAACAAGGTTCTCATTCAGTAACTATGATTTTTCTTTTCTTCTGCTGTTTCCCTGTTCTACATTGGGAGGACTCTGGGCTGCAGACTCCAGGTACAAGAAGTGATTCCACTGTTCTTGAGCAGTCCTCTGCTGAGTTCCTGGGTTCTGGGGTCTGATAAGCTCAGCCACAACTAGGACAGAAGCCCTACCTGACTGGGGAGTCTTCTCAAGCTGGCAGGAGGATGGGGTGGGGTAGAGATAGTACAGGATGTACTTTCAAGACCCTGGTAGAGCATCTAATTGCTGCCAGGTTAGGTCCTTTTGAGTGTGCATTTGGCTTAAAGGACTTTCAGTGCAACAGGACCTGACTAGTGTCTTCTTGTGGAAGAAAGAACAAGGGAGCAGGTGTGGACAGTGGGAGCTTGGAAGCCTGACATTCTTTGCTTGCCTCGTCCATATTTCAAGCAGGGTCTCTACCTTCAGCCTGGTCTCTGTAGGGGGGAAGCAGGAACACAGGGCATGCAGTTCACCTGGGGCCTAATGGCTCCACACGGATTCATGTGGGTGTGGGTGTCTCTCCAGAGGACATTATGAAGGTGGCTGCCTGTGGCCTGGTCCTGCAATAATGTGGACAGTGGAAGGGCAAGCCATTGCTGTGGACCATGCAGACCCTGGTCTGTATGCACTTGTGTGTGTACACACCTTTTGTAAGAAGGTGTAGGAGGAAGGTGAACAGCTCTACACAGGAAGAGTATGCTGGTTTCTGTTTCAAAAGGCAGAGTTTGTGGTGGTTCTTCAGTTTCTGATCTGGGCATTTCCCTGATGAAAACTTCGCCTATGCTTGGCAACTCTTTGTTCACAGGCTGAGTCTTTGTGGTGCAATTCTTCCCTTCCTTTTTACTGCTGAGATCTAGGATATGGGGAGGTGGTCAGGGCTCTCAGCTCAGTGACCCCCCAGGGGGCTTTTCCTAGGGGAGTGGAGTGGGATGTGAGGAGAACCAATACTGCTATGTTGGAAGAGCTGGGGATAGGGGCAGAAGTGCTGTTAATGTTCCAGCTGGGATAGATGGGGTTCACTGTGACTACAGAGACAAGAGTAGAGAGAGCAAGGGTTTTGTCTGTTAGGACACTGTAGCCATGTCAGTGGGCCCTGTGGGTTGGAAAGGTTCTTGGGCTAGGAGTTAGTCAGGCAGAGCTCCAAGTCTTTAGGCTAGTGTAGGGTCAGAGCATTTTATTTTATGCATGTGGGTATGTATGTTGAGTTAGAGCATTTAAGAGGCACCTGAGCTCCAGGAGAGATCTCAGCCATCAATTAGCTAAGCTGAGTTTCTTCCTTGTGACCTGGTCCTCCCTCAGTATGACCTGGGCTGGATGTCTGTCCTCTGTCCAGTGTCCTAGCTAGTCCTGAAGGGTAATGTGAGTTTATAGCTAAGGTCTCCCTTGTGCTAGAGGGTCAGGATTTCTCCAGGTCTTGGATTAGATCCTTTGCATTGGAGCAAGCTCTAGTCAGAGAACAAAGCTCCCTCCAGATGCCACACAGTGCTGGCACATATAGGTAGCACTTTTGCTCTTGTGAGTATCCTCCTGATGCCCCTTTGTCACTTTACAAATGAAACAGTGGAGACAGATTATTCCTCTGCTGAGATCACACAGCTAACATGAGTTGGACATAGGGCTCTATTTCAAGCAGTCTTACCCAAGAGCCTGTGTGTTTTTGTTGGTGGTTTTGTTTTGTTTTGTTTCTGCCATTCTGCCTTCTAGAGAAACTTAATCAGGGCTTTTTAAAATAGATGGTAAAAGTAGAACTGAGAAATTAATGAGTCAGGCAGCCCTGAGCTGTGCCACATTTTCAGTCCAGTTAGTGGCTAAGGCAGGTCATTTGCCATTCAGGCCTGTGTAGTTCCCTAGTTTGTGTTGTGTGAGGGCAAGAGAAGCAGCCAAGGGCTCTTGGCAGCTACAGTAATAAAGTAGTCCCAGACAACATAGTGGGCTAGGCTTTAGGATGGCTCTTGTGCTTGTACAGCACTGCTTTAGGGAGAAGCAGGCCTCTTACAGAGACTTGTGTGCAGCTGCCTTTAGGGTGTGGGGCATTTCAGGTATATGCCAGTTCTCTGGGCTTGAACCTGTTTTCTCCCAGGGATCCTGAGGCCCATCTGGACCTGCCCAGCCCTGCTTCGGGAACTTACAGTCAGATCTGTGTGTGCTTTGTCTGCAGGAAGCTTGGGTTCCCACAGATTTTTCTAGATCAAATCAGCCAGCCTGTATTCTCTGCAAAGGAACGAAGATGGGGAATGGATGCCACACAGAGTTCCTTGTGCCCCATCTCACCCCTTGACCCTTAGCAAAGGTCTATCCTTAGATCAACATAGCTTTGTTTCATCACCTAGGATGCCTATGATTGGTTTGGGTTCTGTTCCTAAGGAAGGAAAAGAGGATCTCTTTTTTTGTGGTTCTTCCCAGAAACAGTGTGGGAATACCAGGCAGGCTGTCTTCCTTGTAGTGCTGACTCTAGAAATCGCCATCCTGACCTTAGCTCCTTCATTACCTTTCTAGTTGATATTCGTGAGATCAAGGAAATTCGCCCAGGGAAGACTTCACGGGACTTTGATCGTTATCAAGAAGACCCTGCTTTCCGGCCAGATCAGTCACACTGCTTCGTCATCCTTTATGGAATGGAATTCCGCCTAAAGACCCTGAGCCTGCAAGGTGGGAGTTAGGGGCCTAGAGGAGGTAGGGAATAAATGAGGAGATGGCCTGCCAGCCTCTGGCTCAGTAGGAGGTTCGTGCCTTCAGTTTAACTCTTATCCTTGTTTACAGCTACATCTGAAGATGAAGTGAATATGTGGATCAAGGGCTTAACTTGGCTGATGGAGGACACAATGCAGGCAGCCACACCCCTGCAGATTGAGAGGTACACACATCTGCACTGGATGTGGTTAGGGCTGGGAGCCTGAGGGGCCAGGGGAGAAGGGACAAACACTTCAGGCCTTTATGTGCCTAAATACCACTTGCACCCCTCCTCACCAAGGGCTTATCCAAGATGAGAAATGGCCCTCACATCAGACTTCTTTTTCCAGGTGGCTTCGGAAGCAGTTCTATTCTGTGGATCGGAATCGGGAGGATCGGTAGGTGCTGAGCTGTGGGTAGAAACAGCCTGAGCAGTATCTGTCCCTCTGAGCAGCTTCCTGGAGAGCCAGGGAACCAGCCTGCCTTAGGTGGGGTAAGGAGCTCTGGCATAGGTAGCTCTCTGCAGAAAAATGGGCCTTAGTGAGAGCTGATGAGAGAAGCTATCAAGAGTATGTTCTGTGTTCTACTCCTGGCCTAAGTGTGGATTTGCAGAATTGGCTCTGAGGGTCCTGCAGGTTACCCTGGCGAGCTGGTAGTATTGAAGTACACAATTTTCAAGTGTGGTGTGGCAGCCAAAGTGCCAAGGAGAGATAAGGGAGCAAAAATCAAATGAAGGTTGCTGTGCTGTGATGAGGGTCCTTTGATCATCCCAAGAATCAGGAAGCTGTGGGAGGTTCTGGAGAGAAGAGTGATGTGCTCTGACTTAGATAGTCTGCTTGGGATCACGGTGGCTATTAAGGAACTGCTGTTATGAGTTGTTTCATCACTTAGGTGAAAGAGCTTGGATCCGAGTAATAATGTAAGGAAATGGCTGAATTTGGGCTATTTTATGGATTTTATAAAAAAAAATTGTGGCTTCTTTCCCTCCAGTTTTGGTATCAGGGTAATGCTTGCTTACCAGGAATGAATTCGGGAGTACTTCCCTTTCAGTTTCCTTAAAGAGTTTGAGAAGTAGTGGTATTGGGTCTTACCTCAATTTCCTGTAAGTATTCAACAGTGAATCTGTCAGAATCTGGGCTTTTCTTTGCGTTTGTAGGTTTTTAATTACATGTTTAATTTCGTTGATTGGTACTGATTTGTTTAGGATTTTCACATCTTCTTGATTCAGGCTTGGTAGTTCATGTTATCTAAGAATCTCTCCATTCTGCATTTTCCATCTTATTAGAATATGAGTTTTCAGGGCCAGCAGTATAGCTTAGTGGTCTAAGTGCTTGCTCAGGTAAGTACAAGGGCGAGGGTTTGATCCCTGGCACCACATGCTGTGCTGGCCCCATCACCGGGGTGTGCTGAGCCAGTGATGAAGTCCGGGTGTGGTGGCACCTGCCTGTAATCACAGTACTTGGAAGGCACAAACCAGGAGAATCACCATAAGTCTGAGCTGCATAGGGAGACTGTACACCAAAAAAAAAAAAAAAGCCTTGGAATACAAGTTTTCAAAGAAGGTATAGATAGGTGATCTTTTGGATATTTGCAGAGTCTGTTGTGATTTCTCCCTTTTCATTCCTTATTGTATGGATTTGAGTCTTTTCTTTCCTTTTCTTGATAAGATTGGTTAAGGGTTTGTCAATTTTATTTAATCTTCCAAAGAAGCAACTCTTCAGTTCATTGATTTTTATTTTTTATTTATTTATTTATTTTGGTATGGTTTTCTTAGTCTCCAGTGTGTTAACTTCTGCTCTGATCTTTATAATTTCCTCCCTTATATGAGTTTTTGGCTTAGCCTACTCTTCCTTTTTTAGAAATTTGAGGTTCACCGTTATGTTGTTTATTTGTACTTGCTATGTTTTCCTGATGTGAGTGTTCACTGCTATAAATTTCCCTCTTAGGGCTGCTTTCATTGTGTCCCATAAGTTCTGGTATGTTGTATCATCATTATCAATTAATTGTAGAAACTGTCTAATTTCTTATTTAGTTTCATCTGTGATCTTTGGGTTGTTCAGGAGAGTGCCATTTAATTTCCACGTAATTATGAAGTTCTCGTGGTTTCTTTTTGCCATTGATTTCCAATTTCATTGCACTATGGTCTGATTATATGCATGGGATAATTTCAGTTCCTTTGCATTTACTTACACATGTTCTATGAGCTGGTTTGGTCTGTTTTGGAGAATGTCCATGTGCAGTTGAAAAGAACGTTATCTTGATGTTGTGGAATAGAATACTGTAGACATCTACCAAGTCCATTATTTCATAAATTTGGTTCAGTTCTTATATTTCCTTATTGACTTTTTGTCTAGTTGATCTGTCTTTTAGTGACAATGGAGTTAAATTGTATTTTGAAGATCAGGCCAAAAAGAATTTACTAACATTGAGTTCAAAGTGTGAGAAAGACTTGAGAATTGGTATCCTTTTTAGTGTGAATAACTAGAAAATGGAGTAGCCATTAACTGAGATGGGAAGACCATGGGAGGAGTACATTTTAGTGAGCTCAGCTCAATATGGGTGTAAATTTTATGATCATGTTAGATCTTTGAGTAGAGGTGTGGAGTTGTTAGGTGAATGAATAATAATGTGGGAGTAGATTGGTGATATGGAAAGTTTTGGAGGTGGATGAGATTGTCCATGTGGGCATGTATAGGAAGAAAAGGGAAGAGGTCCAGTTGCTGACCCGAGACTACTCCCACACTAGGGATGGGACCAGGTGGCAGCTAGTTAAGGAAGAAGAAACCTTGGAGAACAGGCAGTGCAAGTTGACCATTGTGTTGGAAAGAGCAGTATCAGCCCAATGGCTGCTTAAGCAATATAAAAGGAGCAGTGCAAGGACATAAAGGGAGTGTGAGTGCCCTTAAGGAGTTTTGCTATGGAGAATAGCAGAAAGGTGGTTACAACTGAAAAGATAGGCAGTACAAGGCAGAAGGAAGAGCCTTTTCATAGTGATCAGAAGCTTTCTATTGCCTTATGGGAAGTGGGTACCTGGACAGTACCTTCCTCCTGGGTGCTGAAAGTCATGTGAGATGATCCCTGTAGAGGCAGAACAATTCAACATTTGACTTCTTCATGTAAAATAGATCCCCTCGGAGATTTGGTGTTTGCCACTGTACTCTCAGGCCAAGGAGGAGGTGTATATAGTCCACTCCATTGATGCTGTCTTCCAGGAGAGAAGGTCTCCCTTTTCCATCTTGTTCATCCTGTGGCCAGATCCACATCACAGCCCTATGTTCTGGTCAGGACAATCCTGAAGGGGAAGGATGCTGACTCTCTGACAAAGGATCTTTTTGGAGCCCATTCCCTTTCTGGCCCAGGACAGTACCTAGTCACTAGCAGTGGTGTTTGGCTGTGTGGGCCCACCTGCTTCCTCTCCATCCCATTGCATTATAGTCCTGACTGATCCTGGGATCCCATGCAGGTTCTGAGGTTTCCAGTAGTGAGGGGTAGGGAACCAAATGCCAAGCAATTGTAAGGAAGCATTGCCTTCGGTTGAGCCAACGAGAGCCAGAGGGGCAGACTGAAGCACTGCTGGTTGGAGTGTAGCTGAAGTTTGCTTTTCTTTCCTCCATGTCTGACATGTTTTGCTGAGCCTGGTTACCTCTTATCAGAATCATAGCTTCTCTTCACTCAGATAAAGAAACTAGGCTCAGACAAAGGAAGGGACTTTCATCACACCATGGGCTCCCTTGATCACACCATGGTTTCTGACCCAGTTTTACCCTCAGGACTTCAGGTTCCCAGGATAGGGTTGTTTACTTCCATCCAGCCCTAGGTGGTCTCAGCTAAAAGGTTAGAGTTAGAAGATAGGTGAGGCCATTGGGGGTATCTCTGTTTTCTCAGTATATCAGCCAAGGACCTGAAGAACATGCTATCTCAGGTCAACTACCGGGTCCCCAACATGCGCTTCCTCCGAGAGCGGCTGACGGTAAGAGCCTTTAGGGCTGTCTGCTGGAGGGAAGACCAAAAGCCTGTGAGCTAGAGCCTGACAGGCAGTTTTGCTTCATATTATACAGGACCTGGAGCAGCGCAGTGGGGACATAACCTACGGGCAATTTGCTCAACTGTACCGCAGCCTCATGTACAGTGCCCAGAAGACGGTGCGTGAACCACTGCCCTCCCCTGCCCTTGCCCTTGCTCCTCCAACCCATCCCTAATCCTTTTTGCCTCAGCCTTGCCACCCTTCTTCCTGGGAGCTTTTGGGTGCTACTATTCCTGCTCCCTTCCCGAGGCCCATCTTCATCTGCTGCCCTAACCTATCTTCCTGAGAGCCCCTTTCCTGCATGGCCTCTCTGGGTTCGTTCCCTGACCAGGTTCTGTTTCCTGCAGATGGACCTCCCCTTCTTGGACACCAGCACCTTGAGGTTTGGTTTGAAGTATGGAAATGGGGTTCTTCTGGGTGGTTCCTGTTCTAGGTTGGAAGCAGTGGGGGGAATGAGTCATGGTGGATCATTTGACCAGCTGTGCTGGACAGGAGCTGGGTTCTGCCTTTTAAGGGACCCCTTTTGTCTGTCAGCCATGCCAGCTGCCAGGCAATTACCTTCTCTCCTAGCAGGTCTGGGGAGCGGCCAGAGCTCTGCCGAGTGTCTCTTCCTGAGTTCCAGCAGTTCCTCCTAGAATACCAGGGGGTATGACTGGGGTGGGCAGAGCTGGGGTGCTGGGCCAAGAAGTGGGGCATCACTTTCTCATGCCTCCCTCCTCCCTCATCAGGAGCTGTGGGCTATTGACCGGCTCCAGGTGCAAGAGTTCATGCTGAGCTTCCTTCGTGACCCCTTACGAGAGATTGAAGAGCCTTACTTCTTCCTGGATGAGGTAAGCCCCATATTTTAACCCTTTTGTTCAAAATAATAGATGAGGTGACCAGACCTATCTAGGTTTAAAAACTGGATTTACCTTAAGAGATACTAGTTTGTTCCTACCTACTGTCCACCTTGCCTAGCCCAGTAGAGACTGAATACTTTTTTCTACTCTGTTCTCCCATGCTGGGCTTTCTTTTTTATCCCTTCCACATTTGTTCCTGGACAGTTTGTTACCTTCTTGTTCTCCAAAGAGAACAATGTGTGGAATTCCCAGTTGGATGCAGTGTGCCCAGATACCATGAACAACCCTCTGTCCCACTACTGGATCTCCTCCTCACACAACACGTGAGTGTGGCTTTCTCAACACCTCTAAGCCCCTACTTGAGAGGGAAGAGAGCCACCAGACTTCATCTGCTTCTCCTTGCCTCTCCAGGTACCTGACTGGGGACCAGTTCTCCAGCGAGTCCTCCCTGGAAGCCTATGCCCGCTGCCTGCGGATGGGCTGTCGCTGCATTGAGTGTGCGTGAGGGCGGGGGGCTGGGAAGGGAAAGTGCAAGGCCTATTCACTTGACCAAAATGATGTTGCTTCCCAGTGGACTGCTGGGATGGTCCAGATGGGATGCCAGTCATTTACCATGGGCACACCCTTACCACCAAGATCAAGTTCTCAGATGTCCTTCACACCATCAAGGAGCATGCCTTTGTGGCCTCAGAGTGAGTTGCAGTGGAAAACCCAGGGGAAAGCTGGACTCTAGCTCTGCTGCTCACATGCTCTGCCTTAACTTCCCCAGCTTCGTTTTTATTCTTCCTCTTGGCCTCGCCTCCCTCCTTTCTCCTCGCTGGAGCCATTGTTTCTGAAGTTCAGTTTCCTGTATACTTGCCCCTCTTTGTGAGCCTTCTCTTTAGACTCTGGAATGCATTCAAGCTCATTTCATCCTCAGAAACCATTTCCTTAACTTTGGTCTCTTTAGGCTGATGTCCTCTTTAGGCTCCTTTTCCTTCACAGCCCAAAGAATTATCTGTGTTCCTTGTGACATATTCCTTAGTTCTTGTTCACCACCCTTAACCTCACTGACCTCCATCACTATATTTGGAGGCTGCTTTTCATCCCTTTGACCTTTCGCTTGCACTGGTGGGCACCTTGCATAACTGGGCCAACTCTGAGGCTTCTTTCTGCAGTTCTTGCTAAGCTTTGGTTCCCATTGCCACCATAGCTACCTGTTGTAGAATAGTAGCTATAGCTGCCTCTGAGAATGCTGCTCTGGACAAAGTACCTTGGCTTCTGGTCCCCTTGCTCTGCAAAGGATTATTTAGACTGAACCTGTACTCTATAGAATCACAGAGTCTGTGTCATTTTATTCTTGCCCGACAGGTACCCAGTCATCTTGTCTATTGAGGACCACTGCAGCATTGCCCAGCAGAGAAACATGGCCCAATACTTCAAGAAGGTGCTTGGGGACATACTCCTCACAAAGCCTGTGGACATCTCCGCTGATGGGCTGCCTTCACCAAACCAGCTTAAGAGGAAGATCCTAATCAAGGTAGGGGTGGACTGTGGTGAGAGAAACCCGCTTCCTAGCACTTTTTCCAGGCCAGGGCTTCTGCTCTAAGTCTAGTACTAGGTGTGGAAGTGGGGCTAGGACTGTGGCAAGCATTGCTATAATCGGGTGTGCTACCTGTTAACAGCACAAGAAGCTGGCTGAAGGCAGTGCCTATGAGGAGGTGCCCACATCTGTGATGTACTCTGAGAATGACATCAGCAACTCTATCAAGAATGGCATCCTCTATCTGGAGGACCCTGTTAATCATGTGAGGCCCAGGCTGGGCTGGGCATGGTGGGACAAGGTGATATGGGTCTCTGATTCACAGGCCTTGGCTCTGTTCCAGGAATGGTATCCCCACTACTTTGTTCTGACCAGCAGCAAAATCTACTACTCTGAGGAGACTAGCAGTGACCAGGGCAATGAGGATGAGGAGGAGCCCAAAGAGGTGAGTTGAATCAGGCCTGAGCTGCCTTGGAGCTGTGGGCTGAATCCATGCCTATTTTTGTTGTCCTTCTTCCCTTTTTTTATCCTTAACAGGTCAGTGGCAGCACAGAGCTACACTCCAATGAGAAGTGGTTTCATGGGAAGCTTGGGGCAGGTCGAGATGGACGACACATTGCTGAGCGCTTGCTCACCGAGTACTGCATTGAGACTGGTGCTCCCGATGGGTCCTTCCTAGTGCGAGAGAGTGAGACCTTCGTGGGTGACTACACGCTGTCTTTCTGGTATCCACTCCCTGTGTGTTTGTGTGCTTGACTTCTACCACCAGACTAAACTACAGTTAACATCATGAGCCTGTTGTTCCAAGTTTCTTACATGGAGCATAGTTTCTTTGCCCTGCATGCATGCGCAGACTTACATTTTCAGCCTGTTTAAAGGCCTCCTGCTGGACTTTCCTTACCTGTGCTTCTTCGGACACTGGCCTGCCACTGAGAAACTTGACCCCTCGCTTAAGGTGTAACAGGCCAGGGCCTGTTTCTCATTCTCTCCTTATTTCTTCCTTCAGGCGAAACGGAAAAGTCCAGCACTGCCGGATCCATTCCCGGCAGGATGCCGGGACCCCCAAGTTCTTCTTGACAGACAACCTGGTCTTTGACTCCCTCTACGACCTTATCACACACTATCAGCAAGTGCCCCTGCGCTGCAATGAGTTTGAGATGCGCCTTTCAGAACCTGTCCCGCAGACCAATGCCCATGAGAGCAAAGAGTAAGGGGACAGGATGGGAGGCAGACGGACTCAGGTGGGGCTGGCTGGGGCCTGACTCTGCCTGTTCTTAGGTGGTACCATGCAAGCCTGACCAGAGCACAGGCCGAACACATGCTGATGCGTGTGCCCCGAGATGGAGCCTTCCTGGTGCGGAAACGGAATGAGCCCAACTCATATGCCATCTCCTTCCGGTGAGAGCTCAGCCCCAGGTGTTAGAAGGGTGTAGGGACTGGGCTTCCCAACCCCATGTAACTGACCTATTCTTATGAAGGGCTGAGGGCAAGATCAAGCATTGCCGTGTGCAGCAGGAGGGCCAGACAGTGATGCTGGGAAACTCTGAGTTCGATAGTCTCGTGGATCTCATTAGCTACTATGAGAAGCACCCACTGTACCGGAAGATGAAGCTGCGCTACCCCATTAATGAGGAGGCATTGGAGAAGATTGGCACCGCTGTAAGGAGGCTTGAGGGGCTGGAATGGGTGGAGGGTAGTCAGGAGGGCATAGAACATAATGATCCCTGCGTATGACAGCGAGTCCTGGGATGTTTTAGGCACTCCCAGGAGGGTCCCAGAGACTTGCTAGGAACCATAAAACTAGTAGAGGAGGATGTCTTGGAGGGAGTGACATCTAAGCTGTCTGCAAAGAGGAGGCCTGGCATTCAAGTGGAAGGGTAACTGTGAGCCAAGGTGCGATATGATGAGTCCTGGGTTCAGGGTGCACACGTGCCAGACTGACCCAGATGAGGGCTGCCACAGGCAGATGACTGAGGGTGGAAGGTAGAACTGATGATACAGGGGTTGACTAGGGCCCTGGGATAGGACCGTGGCCTTGAGTAGAGATGGTGTCTTGGAAAAGAGATGAATTAACTGTTGCACATAAGTAGCCTGAGAGAGAAACCTGCTGTCTATCAGGGCTGGGGCTTCCTCCTGACTTCAAGCCCAGCCCCTCAACAGGAGCAGTGGGCCAAGCTGTAGGCATCTTGGGAACATTTGGTGTTTGGGCCTTTAGGAATATATATTCTGAAATGTATACCTGTGGTCTCAGGGTGAGAAATGCGGGTTAAGGACAGACCCTCAAGACCATCCCTCCCAAGGTTGGGGGATCCTAGTGGACCAGAATCCATGAGGGGGACAGTCTGAGTAGCCTGATAAGGAGACCAAGGTTGGAGTAGGGGCACATGGGAGCTAACACCTGCTCTCCATCTCAGCTCTGAATCATGAATAAGTCCCAATGTGTCCTGTTTCCAGGAGCCTGACTATGGGGCCTTGTATGAGGGCCGCAACCCTGGCTTCTATGTGGAGGCAAACCCTATGCCAACTTTCAAGGTACAGATCAGCCTCAGCATGGGAAGCTGGGGTGGGGGTGGGGTCCCCAGCTGCTTGGGGAGTGTACTTCTGTGTTTTGGGCCCATCTGTGGTCTGTGTGGAGAAGTAGTGGTTGTGGTTTTCTGAAGCCCAAGAAGTTGTGAGAGATATGTGGTTGGTGAACAACCACAGTCCTCTCAGGGCTGACTGGCTCACTCCCTAGCCCCTGTCCCTTGGGTCAGCAGTGACACAGACTGTGTGTGTGTTAGGGGTTTATGTACCTTCTGTGGGTGGTGCAGGGTAGGGTGGTAGGCACACTGGCTTGATCGCCCACTTAGAAATCTGTCAAGAGATTTGGCAATGGTATAACTCACACTGGTGAGATAAAAGATATCTGCCAGAGAGGATCTTTTGGTCTTCACCCTTTCTAAGTCACAGGAAAGAGTACCCAATTCCTCACCTGCTCTTAGCAGCCATGAGGCCTTCAGAGATAAGGTGTAATGAGGTCCTAGCCTCTGCCCTGGACAGGAGGTAGAGGGCCACTGCAGACACTGCCTTCCTAGCCTGACTCTGGAAGCAGACTAGAAGTTCACCCTGTAACCAGGATGGGCCTTGCATGGTTCCACCTGAAAGGCCTGGAGCCTCAGGGGAGAGGCCACCTCCTCCTCGTCTTGGCTGTTCCCAAGCTACTTGCAGGGCAGTGGTGACATCATTGCTGGCTAGGTCACCTCCCTGTGGTTTGGACAGGTGAGGCCCATTTCAAGTTCAAATAGGTTGTATGCTTAACTCCGGGTCTCACCTGTGCAGTGTGCAGTCAAGGCCCTCTTCGACTACAAGGCCCAGAGAGAGGATGAGCTGACTTTCACCAAGAGTGCTATCATCCAGAATGTGGAGAAGCAAGAGGGAGGCTGGTGAGCCTGGTCCCTGAGGCCTGAGAGCCCATAGGATGGTGGGCTGGTAGTGCTACTACTGAGAGGGCTTCCACCATAAACTCTGCGGAAGGTCTGTCTCCTGCATGTACTGGTGGGGTCTGCATTGGCCTGGTTTAAGTGTGGGAACTCCAGTTAAGGATACCCTCCTGGTGGAAATTTGGAGTGGTTGCTGGGGTCAGAACCTGTCACTCCCATAGGTGGCGAGGGGACTATGGTGGGAAGAAGCAGCTGTGGTTCCCG
Source organism: Ctenomys sociabilis (assembly GCA_004027165.1). Classification (NCBI taxonomy): domain Eukaryota; kingdom Metazoa; phylum Chordata; class Mammalia; order Rodentia; family Ctenomyidae; genus Ctenomys; species Ctenomys sociabilis. The sequence continues at coordinate 59,402 of PVKA01005341.1, forward strand.
TCAAACTATGTGGAAGAGATGGGCAGCCCGGTAGCCCTGGAACCTGAGAGGGAGGTGAGTGCAGAGGTGTAGGATTTCCTGTCTCCTCCACACGTATCCATCTAACAGGTATCCAGATCTCCTTGCGTGCACAAACACTTGTCACATTGAGCCAGCCGCACACTATGTATAGACCAAGCAACCCTTGGCTAGTTGCAGGTACACCCACAAGATGTACTGTTACTCGCACAGAAACTGAACACGTGCTCAGCAGCCATGCTAACCATCCTGTGGGCTTTGCTTCCCACAGCACCTGGATGAGAACAGCCCTTTGGGGGACTTGCTGCGGGGGGTCTTAGATGTGCCGGCCTGTCAGATTGGTGAGCCCCCATCCTTTTCTCTTGCCCACTGATCCTTAGGATCCGGTTCCTTTGGTGATTCTTCTGCGCCTAGGAAGAAGCTGATGGCTTAACCCCCAAAAACTGCTCTCACTCCAAACTCTACCCCTATTCTGGATGCCCCTGAGAACCCTAGGCTCCCTCTGTCACCCCAGTTGGGCCCCTGCATGCTCCCCTATGCTGGGCATTGGAGTTGGTCAAAATCAGGAGAGAGAAAACATGGTGATGGCTAGCTGATAGCCACAACCTAAGGGGTTGGATCAGAGGGATGTGACAGGACTGGGGGATGAGAGGGGTGACCTAAGCAGGAGGGGGCATGAGTCAGGTGGAACAGAGCTGGAGCACTGGTTCCCCAAAAGCTGTCAGTAACTTAATCTGAGTGACAGCCTGCCCCTCTATGAAATGGGCCTATCCAGCAATCTTCCCTGTTCATGGTGTGTGGTAAGAAGGAAGCAGGACAAGATATTTCATTTGAGTCACTGTCCAGGTTGTGGAGTCAGCTCATCTTCTCTTGCCCTCTAGCTATCCGTCCAGAGGGGAAGAACAACCGGCTCTTCGTCTTCTCCATCAGCATGGCATCAGTGGCCCAGTGGTCCTTGGATGTCGCAGCTGACTCACAGGAAGAGCTACAAGACTGGGTGAAAAAGATTCGTGAAGTGGCCCAGACTGCGGATGCCAGGGTGAGACCCTACTAGTGTGTGGAAGGTGCTGGTAGGGGCGGTCTGGGAAGCATGTGGGCTTGTCAGGTAACCAAGGCCTCCAGCTCTCAGAACCATGGCCCCTGCCTTAGAGACCCCAAAGAAACAGATAAGTGAACAACAATAGAGTATGATTGGGAGGTGCTGAATTTGAGATACCATCAGTATTCAGAGTGGGTCTACATAGAAGGCATTTGGATACTGGGACAGGAGCTGCGATAGGAGGAATGAAATACTACAGAGTAGGGACAGGACTTGGGGTGGGTTCCTGAGAGACCTGTGAAAGAGGTAAGCCCAGCAAGGGCAGGTAGAGAGGCTGGAGGCCCAGGGGAGCAGTAGGGTACTGATGTGTTAGGGCAGAAGTGTAGCCAGTGTGATAAGAACTAAGAATACCTCCTGGATTTTGTTGTGGTGATGTTGCTCTGGTGTGGCTGGGATGACTGACAGTGGCTACACACAGCTGGCCTGTGGGTGAGAGTATGGGGACTAAGGTTTGGTAGGTTGGGGGGCAAGCTTGGTTGGAAGGACAGTCCTTCTAGAGGAAGTGTTCTCAGTAAGGGACTCCTGCTTGGTGGCTGTTGACCAGTGCATTTGCTGGGCACATCTGTGACATCTTTGGAGACCACGCACAGAAGCAGAGAAGGTTGAGGTACTGAGGATTTTGTGCTATGGGAGGGTAAGATGCTAAAAAAGTAGGTGGCTGAAGGACCAGATACCGATTTAGCTGGAAAGGGAAGAAAATTTCAATAGAGGTGCCACCAAAAGAAGAAAGTTAGGAACAAATGGAGCTTCATAGAGGAAACAGAAAGAGTGTATGTAGCTGAGATTGGGCATGCAGAGGAGGTGGTTATGTTGCAGTTGGGAAACTGAGGCAGTAAGAATTGTTCTGGAGCACAGACAGAACTGAGTCAAGTCCTCAGTAGAGTCTCAGGTAACTTAAGAGTTTCAGGTGTTCTGGCCAATGATGAGGCTGTGGTAGGAATGATCAGAAAGTATCACTGGGGCATGGTGTCGACCCCTGGGTCATCAAGAGATCATTTGGGTCACAAGTGGTACTGAGGCTTCACTCAAGAATATTGGAAAATGAGTGTGTCCTCAGGGACAGAGGACAGTAGTCCTGGGCTGAGGCTGAGAACAGAGAAATTACTGTCTGGTGGGATCTGGAAGGTACAGGGGAGGTTGAAAAGGGCCCCAGCACACTTGCAGTATGCATGCTCCCAAGGCTGGCAGGGGCTTTCTTTCCCTGGGCAGGGCTCTAGCCTGGGGCTACAAGGCCTTTTGTGTATCACCAGCTCACTGAGGGCAAGATGATGGAGCGGAGGAAGAAGATCGCACTGGAACTCTCTGAACTTGTTGTCTACTGTCGGCCTGTTCCCTTCGATGAAGAGAGTAAGGGCCATTGCAGGGGGTGGTTGCTGGGGAAGTGGTGGGGGCTTGCTGGTTCAGGAACTCTTCATGGCTGGTGTAAGAGGAGGGTCACTGGTCCCCTGCACCATTGCCTGGGAAGCAGGCTCTAAGTGTTCTCCCTATTTGGCCAGAGATTGGCACGGAACGAGCCTGCTACCGGGACATGTCGTCCTTCCCGGAAACCAAGGCTGAGAAATACGTGAACAAGGCCAAAGGCAAGAAATTCCTCCAGTACAATCGGCTGCAGCTCTCCCGCATTTACCCTAAGGGCCAGCGGCTGGACTCTTCCAACTATGATCCTTTGCCCATGTGGATCTGTGGCAGTCAGCTTGTGGCCCTCAACTTCCAGACCCCAGGTAGGAGGTCCCCTGTGGGGAGGAGGAGGGGAGCCCAGAGGGTAGTTGGGCTGCAGTGCATGTAACCTGGCTTTTGCAGACAAGCCTATGCAGATGAATCAGGCTCTCTTCATGGCTGGTGGGCACTGTGGCTATGTGCTGCAGCCAAGCACCATGCGAGACGAGGCCTTTGATCCTTTTGACAAGAGCAGCCTCCGTGGCCTGGAGCCGTGCGCCATCTGCATCGAGGTGGGTGGTGCTTGTCTGTGGCCTCAGGGTGGGGAAGGACTGCTCTTCGCTTGGTGTTTATGCTGAACTTGCCAAGACTGGACACTGTTTCAGGAGTCCAAGCTGGCGGGCAGGTCGGCATAAAGGAGGAGGGCACAGAGCCAGTGGAGAGAGCACATTTTCTGAGTCTTGAATGGAGGAGAGAGCACCAGAGCTTGAGGAAGACAAAACTGCATTGAGGTGGAAAGTCAGCTGGGCAGTGTCCTGTTTTTAGCCCCAGGAAGGCAAGCTGTCTGTCTGGTGAGGCCAGGTGTTGGAAAGCCACAGCCTTAGGAGTAGGCTGGTTGGGGTAGCAGAGGGCAGGCAAGGGAGCTAGGACTGGTGGTGAACCAAGCACAGGTCTGCAGAGGCAAGCAAGCAAGAGCTGGGCCTGCTTGAAAGTGACTACCAGCATTCAGGTCCGTGGTGTTCTTCCTCCATTGGAGAATCCCAGCATGTCCCAGTGAAAAGTTGTGACAAGGACCAGCTTGGCACTGTGAGGAAGAGGGCAGCATGGGGCTGTGAGCAGTCCTGGAGTAAGGGCAGAATGGGTGAGTTGGGCACATTTGAAATGAGTGTGCAGAACTACAAATGGTTGTTCCCATGGGGAACAAATTTAAAAGACATCCATACAGAGGCACAAATTTGACATGAAGTAGATTGCAAAGTTCATCCTAAAATTTTGGCTGAAGCTCAAAATTTTTATGGCAGCAGCTGCTGTAGGCCACCTTGGGTCCAGCAGAGGGCGCACTGCCTCCACATTACATTTGCTGCCTGAGCCTCAGTAGTAGGAATGGTGGGAACAGCAAGACAACTGCTTGCCTTGCAGGTGCTGGGGGCCAGGCACCTGCCAAAGAATGGCCGTGGCATTGTGTGTCCTTTTGTGGAAATTGAGGTAGCTGGAGCAGAGTATGACAACACCAAACAGAAGACAGAGTTTGTGGGTAAGTGAGCTTTACCTCACCCTCCTGGCCATGCTGAAGTTCTCTCCTCACTGTCATCCTGTCTATCCTCTTTCTAGTAGCCTGAACTCTTTTTCCCTTGCTTTCATAGTGGACAATGGACTCAACCCTGTGTGGCCAGCCAAGCCCTTCCATTTCCAAATTAGTAACCCTGAGTTTGCCTTCCTCCGCTTTGTGGTGTATGAGGAAGACATGTTTAGTGACCAGAACTTCTTGGCTCAGGCCACTTTCCCAGTAAAAGGCCTGAAGACAGGTGAGGACTCTTCCTGGACACTGCCTTCTGAGCTAGCTTCCAGGTAGGGTGGGCCCTTTGTTGGTGCCCTTCTAGGCTGATGGACAGGCTTGCCTTCTCCTAGGATACAGAGCAGTGCCTTTGAAGAACAACTACAGTGAAGACCTGGAGCTGGCGTCACTGCTTATCAAGATTGACATCTTCTCTGCCAAGGTACATGTGGCAGGGGTGGAAAACAACATGATACCCTCCCAAGGTGCAGAGGATCCTTGACCTCTATCCTCTTGCTCTTGTTGAGTAGGAAAATGGAGACCTCAGTCCCTTTGGTGGTACATCCCTCCGGGAACGGGGTTCAGATGCCTCTAGCCAGCTGTTTCATAGCCGGGCTCGGGAAGGCTCCTTTGAAGCCCGCTACCAGCAGCCATTTGAGGACTTCCGCATTTCCCAGGAGCATCTTGCAGACCATTTTGACATTCGGGAACGAAGGTGAGGAGGGTGGAAGGGAAGGTGGCCTGTGTGTGGCTTGGAAGAGGTGTGCGAGAGCAAGGGAGACTGGCTTTCTGAGGCTAGATCTGCTTTTCCAGCATCTTTCTCTTGTGCAGGAAAAGCTGTAAGAGTGTGGCTTTGGGCTGTTCATTGAAACAGTAAAGCCTTTTTTTTGTGGAACCAGGGATTGAACTCAGGCCCTTGTGCTTGCCAGGCAAGCGCTTATTCCACTAAGCCATCTCCCCAGCCCCATTAACAGTAAAGCTTTGCTGTCAGTAAGGACACTCTTGCCTTCCACTCAGGACCCCAAGAAGGACTCGGGTCAATGGAGACAACCGCCTCTAGTTGTGCTCAATGGGGAGCAGCAGCGCTGCACGCCTCGTGGAATGCCGTGAACTGGATTCTTCAGAAGGTGCCTACTGTGGCAGCTTCCTGGTCTCGCAGCCTGGAGCCTGGATTCCAGCAGTGAATGCTAGACAAAACCAAGCCATTAATGAGATGTACTGTTTGGGCCTCCAAGCCCAACTCCGGGTGAAGGCAAAAACTGTACTGTGTCTCGCATTAAGCACACACATCTGGCCCTGACTTCTGGAAATGGATCCTTCTAGCCTGTGGGGCCAGGAGCAGGGCTGAAGCCCCTTGAAGAGAGAGGCTGCCTCAGCTGGCAGCACAGGAGGCTTCAAGGAGCCATTCACATTCCTGAGTGGAGGAAGAGGAGGAGCCTTGCTGGGCCAGGGGAACAAAGTTTACATTGTCCTGTAGCTTTAAAAACACAGCTGGGCAGGGTGAAAGTAGATGCCTTGGTAGTATGGCCCCAGAGACAGTGGAATGATGTAGGGCCTGTGTGGAGAATGGCTCAGCCCTGCCGGAGGAGGAGGAGGACGCAGCACAAGGGCACATTGCCCATTGCTGGGAACACTACCCAGCCTGAATGACACAGGGGATCATGATAAAAGAGCAGTATTATTTTTCTTCTCAGTGGTATCTTAACTAAGTTATTCACTCCTCCAGCTCCTCGATGTTGTAGAGAAACCTGCAAGCAGAGCCTTGACTGTTGCTGCCAGCTGAGCTGAGGGCTGAGTGTTCAATGTCAAGGCAGTGTCCCATGGAGGAGGGGTTGGGAAGAGAAGAAATGGCAGTGCCTGTCCTAGTGAGTTTTTTGTTTTTAAGGCAGTAAAGACTCAGTATGTTCTCCCATAGGAATGAGAAGGGGTTAAAGAGTTGCCTGCCTCCTGGTCTGTGGAGCCAGGCAGTCAGGTGCTGAAGGAAGCTGCTAGTTCAATGCAGCTTCTAACTAGAAGGGTGCAGGGAAGGAAATGGAAAGTTTGGAAAGGCAGCCCCCTCCTCTGAAGATGGAGGCTGAGGTCTAGGCCAGTGGGCGCAAAGGTGCCTCATAGCATAGCCAGCATTCAGCACATGCAAACCCACTGCCCACACCTGGGCTCAGGGTTGGCCATTTGCTAGTTCTGCTGCCCTCTAAAATCTGACTGCCAAATAAATCATCCTCACGTCCTCATTCCTTTAACCTATATGCTTCTTGGGGGCTCTGTCTTGGTGCTTGTTAGCAGGCACTAGCATGAAGTTTCTTAAGTCAAACTGACCTTCCCTATTTTGGGGCTAACAGGAGGCATCAGGCCATCCTCATTGCCACCTTGTCCTCCAAGGGTGTGGCTAAATGGAACACATCCTGCCTAGGAGCAAGCCCAGGATCTCTTAAAAGGCTTTGATGGTGAACAGGGGCCAACCAGAGCCCCTTCCTGGTTGCACAGCAATGCCTCATTTTTGAAAATTAGCATTAAGATGTGCTGCCAGATACCAACCTTGTTTGCCTCTCTAACGTATAGTCAAACTTAGGCTCAGAAAACAGTTCGGAAGACTGCTTACCCTTCCTGAGGCTGTGCTTGTCCCAGTCTGCTGGTGTGGAACAAAAATGATTCACCAGATATAAAACAGAGCATGCTGTGTGTGAAACTAGTTGGGCTAGCCCATGTCAAACAGCAGCAGTGCTGTTTCTGGGCCTGACACTTTGTTCCTGGAGCATCACCCTATTGCAGAAAAGAGAGTGGTCGTTTCCCCCACTCAAGAAAATTGTAGGTAGGAATTCACTGGGCTCTCAGGATTTCCATTTTCCTGCTCCAGATTCTTGTGGCACAGAGCAAAACATTCCTTATAAGGGAAAAAAGTCTGGGCTGGCACTGCAGGTAGGGCCCTGGCTGCATGGCTGTGTCTTATCTGTGGCTTGTCAGTGCTGACCACTTAGTTTTGCATCAGTACATACTTCCATTCCTCAGTAAGTGTCCTGGAATGTGGCCTCAGCTGTGCCTTCCCTGGGTACCCTCATATGCCCAAGGCTCACCTCTCTTGGGCTCTCACATTGCCTTTATCTCTCTGCAAATGATCCTTGTCCTTAGTGGAAACTGCGACCTTCAGTCTAGTGAATGTAAAGGCCAGTGCCATCTGACGTCCCTCCAGAAGATCTGACCATCGCCAATTGGCCCAGGAGGCCCAGCAGGGTGGGCTGATACTGGTTTCTTGACATCTGGTGTTTGGTTGCCTGACCCCAGGCTGTCCTCCCACACAACTTGGGTGGCCCTGCCATCTATCTGCTGGGTTATGGCTGCAGTCCGTCTTGAGCGCACCTCTTCAGGAACTTCCAAAAATAACAATCCCTGGGGCCTTTGTATGTATCCTGTTCACAAGCTCCTTAGTGCTGAGAAAAGAGTGCTCAGGGTTGAAGTCAGTAGTACCAGAATCCTAGACAAGTACTGGTCCTAGATGTCTGGCAGACCAAGGGTTGAATCAACAGGTCTGGGGCCAGGGAGATGGCTCGGAATAAGCACTTCCCTGGAAAGCACAAGGGCCTGAGTTCAATCCCTGGTTCCACCAAAAAAAACAAAGAAAAATGGAAGAATTTTCACCAGCTGTCACACAGTGGACTGTACAGGGCACTGCCTACAAGGTTCGGGCATTAATGCCTCCTGCCTGTGGGCTGAAAGCTGTCCTGTAGGAAGAAGGCGGGAGCAGTCTGGCCTCGACTGAGGGAGGCCATTAAATACTTGCTCTGAGCCAAAAAGGGAAGGGCCTGCTGACCAGGCATATCCTGAATTTCACCTGACAGTTGGGCCAGGGTCTAGAAACTCACTTGCCCATATTAGCAGTTCTGCTAAAGGGGTTGGGACCAAAAAACATCAAATTATCCCAGCAGACTAGTTGTGTCATACCCACACATCTTAAGAGTCAGGTCCTTTCTCACCCAGTCTTCTCCCTGGGTTGTTCCTTGTAATCCCTAGGGAACCTAGATGCAGGGGTCAGTGTGAACCACCTGGAAGCCATCTCCCCCACACTGGCCACTACTGCCAATACCACCCAAAGTGTATTGGAAGCAGGGTGGTATCTGAGTCTGTGCCCCCCATGGGGCTCAACTGAGGAGTCCCAGGTTTTGTATCAGTGGTCTTGAGTTTCAAGGACCTAGATCTACAGCATTAACAGTTGCTTCTGAGGTCCTGAGTTGATCTCTAGAATGGCTCTGATATGTAGATGCTAACAAAATCACTGGTTTGATGTGTGTCTGTACTCTAAATAGTTGTTTTTCAGGGGTTCTTTTCTCCTGTGCCACACGTCCTTAGGACTACCCTAACCATCCAGTTGCCTTGACTCTTAGAAGTTGTGGTCTTCCAGAACTCTGGTCCTCCAGAAGGCTCCTGGGTTCCTACAAATGTTGCCAACTTTTAGCAAATAATATGCTGCCAGCTTTTCTCATGGGAATAGAAAAAGAAGAAACTTTCCCAGTGTCCTCTCACCAGATGCCTGATTGCTCCAGGCCTGACTCAGTTTGCCTTTGTCACTCTTGTACTATTTCCAAAAATGATTGTACTCCACACACAAACTTCCTGTAAGCTCAACAATCAGGAAATCGAGGGGAAAGACTCCCTCACTTGTCCATCAGAGTTGATGGGCAGTTTGACCATAGGATGAATCAACAGATCCCAAGAAACATTTAACTTTCCAACACCCCTAGAAAATGAGTCCACAGATGCGAAATGTATGTACATTTTTATTTAAGATCAAAAGATTTGAAGTACCATTGAGGTCCATTTCAGACCACACAAGCATTTATCCTTTTTCCCCCTCCTTTACTCAAATCCATGGATACAAAATCTAGGAAGTGTGCAATTTGCATCTTAAAAATAGCAGCATCCCCACAGGGGACCTGGTGAGGCCTGAAGATTCAACCCAGAGAGGCCAACCCTCCACCTCCCAACTTGGCATAACCACAGTGCACACCAAAGGAAGGCTCCATCTAATAATTTTTCTTTAAATTTTTATTTATTTAATACAGGGCCTTGCTATGCAGCTTGGGCTCATAGTGATCCTCCTGTCTCCGCCTCCCCAGAGCTGGGATTACAGGTGTGCTGCACTAAGCCCTACTGCAGGCCAGCCCAGATTCCAGGGTCACCATGGCATGTAGCACTGGGGATTGAATTCATGTCCTTGTGCTTGCCAGGCAGGTCCGTAGACCACTGAGCTATCACCCCAGCCCATCTTTCTGTTTAACATTAACTGGGCAAAAAATTCCCATTCCACCTTGTCTAAATGACAAGTGTATGCCATCTTCTGTTTAGTCTCACACTTGGTCACCATAGAATGTGGGACCCTCTTACACAGTTTGTCTAAAGTTTAAGTTTGCATCTGACAGGACAGTTGGCCTTCACTTAGCACCAGGATAATTGCTTTAGCTGTCCCCAAAAATGGGAAGTGCACCAGAAGCAAACTGTTCACACCATTCCCCCTCTCAATTCTTAGCAGTCTGGCCCTCAGGGAACAAAGGGGTTGGCATTAAGGATCAGAACGCAGATGGGTGCTTGAGGATGAGGAGTTTGGACTTTGTCAGGAAGTCATCGCAGGCCCTTGGCAACTTCCCTCACCTCCACCAAAGGCTATGTCAGTAAAACTCAATGTACAATATTCAGCAAGGGAGAGAAAAGCTGGTGTGTTTTTCTTTGTAATAACAATTATGGTTCAGCCCTCCTAACACTGCTGAACAAAAGCTCAACTGCTTGGTGGGAGCTTACCACCCAGGATGACCACTGTTCCCTGGCCCTGGCCCTGGCCCTGGCCCAAACCCACAGGGCCTGACCCCATCTATTAGGCTGGTGCCCCACAGAGGAGTGATGCTCCTACTCTTGCTCTAGGCAACAGATCTCACATAGGCTATTTAGCAAACTGCAAGGAGAGGGCTTTATGGGCAGGAATAAGTGGCAAGATCTCTCTCACAATGGAGTCATAGTTTCTATGTGTTCTGGGTAGCTCAGAAACACTGGTGGTACATGTATGACTGGCCCACTGGATGGCACAGGACAGTCCTGTTGGGTGGTACAAGCTGCCAGTGGGAGTCATGCATGAACCATTGGTGGTTCAAGGTGGGAATTTGTTAAACACAAATCATGGGGTTTATAGGCACCATGTTGACTGATTTTTACCTTCACAGTATTTCTGCTCTGGGGTTGATACTTGGGAAGGATCCAGCACTTGGGAGTTTTCTCTACTCAAGTGACTGAGCAACCTTTATCCTAGACACTATACCTCTGACTCTAGTAACTGAGTAATTCTGAATCAATCATTTATCATGGCAGGGAACACAAGTTAAAAAGCATTAACCAAAAAAAGCTATTCATTAACACATGTAGGTGCCCATATATGTGTACATGATGTGCATATCCCCCTCCCCCAGCTGCAGAGGCACAAAGAGCAGCTGAGCACACAGGCCCCTTCCAGGTATCCTGGCTTGCCATTTTCCCACACATCCTTGGGACCAATAGATGCCAGCCAGTCCCTGCCAGAACAGTGTACTGCTCTTTCCTTGGCTCTCTCAGACCCCTGTAGAATTGCATTAAGAATCAGAATGCTCAGAAAGGTGGGCAAACAGTTAATACACTCCCCAGCTCCCCAAAGTCCAATGTACCCAATGTTTTTTTAAGAACAAGGAAGCAGCTATTTGCCATCTGCCTTTGTCCATATGGCAATCAGGATCAGCCTAGTCTCATCCCTAGCTTCTAGGTTCCTGTCCTTGCCCCAGATTTCAGTGCAGATCCTGGGCTAAAAAGGACCTCTTCCATGTCATTGCTCCAGTCTAATGAAGAACTAGGTCCTTTTCAAAGAGATCAGATTTGTAGACATGACAAAATGGCAATTATAGACAATTCAAGACAGAAGATCTCAAAACAGGCTTTCTATCCTTTTTAGAGCCACATGCTATATACAGATTCCTTTCACTTAACCAAGTACAAGTACAGGGTCATCTCAGAGAATGCAAGGGTTTGCCACCCCTGCATTTACTATCTTACCCCCTAATAGTGTATGGCTACTGAGAACACACAGGCTCCAGAATAAATGGCTTTAATCTAAGGTCTGTCAGTACCATCTGAACTTCAAGTTGGGCTAGGTAGCAAGCCAGGCAGCACCATGAGTGTCACTTACAGTCACTCAGACAAAACCCAAACTGGTCTTCTGTTCACAAGGCCCCTGTAGCCTGGTCAGCATGGGTTTTCATGGTTCGTGTGAGTTGGCCTGCTTATATCAACCATGGCAAGACATGGAGCAAGCACCTTGGTTTGAAGCTTTGCCTAGGGAGGGGGTGTGAACTCAGGCCTGAGCTCCACCATTGCCTGCTGCCTCTACACCAGAGCCCTTCAGAGACTCAGTGCTCTCCATGCACACAAAAACAGCATCCTGGCATCTGAATGTCTGAAAAGGATAGCTAGGGAGGTCTGTCCTCAGGGAGGGAAAGGGAGAGAAAAGGGCTGGGCCAAAAGACCCTTTGAGGGGTCTCCACAGGCTTAGAACCGAGCCGTGGCCTAAGGAGGCTGCTGACTTTGGCCTGGATATGCTGGTTCTGCTGACCATGTGTCCCCATGGCTTTCCTTCTCCAGCATGCAACAGCCTTACAAACAGATGTGATACATGAAAAATCTAAGCTACATATGAAAGTATATGAACAAATGAATCAAACTAATAAACCTCCCAGGGTAAACAGCAAGGGCAGTGGAGTGATAGGTAAAGCCTCAATTCTAAACTTTTAAAGTTAGTTTCTTCTTGAGTTCTCTCCTGTAAAGTGCCTTTATCCACTTGGGCCGTGATGTTGGGGCTCACAAGAGCTGCTTTATTTTGGGGATTTTAGTTCATAAAGGGTACAAAAGCAGGAGCAGCAGGGTCCAAGATAGGAACAGTGTGAGTAGGGAGCAGAGGAAGAGAATGTGCACAGAAACCTGAGCACTAGCCAGAAAGGCTGCCTCCCATTCTCCATGCAAGGTGGCTTAGGGACTGATATTCTAGAGCCAGAAAAGAAGAATGGGGCACAGGACCAACCAAGATATAACCTACAGAAACCATATCTCAGCCTGGAGAACACACTGGGACTTCCTTGTGGGAACAGGACTAAGCACAGGCAGAAGAAGCTTGTCCAAGATCCCCTCAGCACTCTGTCCAGCTCTCTCCTTTTGCTTCTAGGTTCTTTGGTCCACCTAGACAGTTGCCTGTCACTCTGCCAAGAGAAGTCTTTAAGGTGGCCACTACACGTCTCAATATGGCAGTGAGCTGTCAAGCTAGGGCATTCTTTCTCAGGAATCCCAAGACTTAAGAATGACTTTCCTCCTCCCCAAGTGAAAAAGGTCCTCTACAGTCAAAAATTAAAACAAATAATCAAAATATGTGAAGTTTATATATCATGATTTCAAACTTCCTTTATCAGCAATCTGGCTGAAGCAGTAAGATCATCATAAGTTCAAGGCCAGTCTGAACTACATAGCAAGCCTCTGACTCAAAACAAAAACAAAAAAGATTGTTTTCACCTGTTAGAACTGAATATATATATATATAACACTACTTAATAACAAAGTAAATCAAACAGGTACAAAAAGGCCACAATGAACATCAGTCCAAGGGCATACAGTGGAAAGGGAAAATGCATGTCACTTTATAAAACACTTTTTCTTTGAGAGATTAACCACCCCACCTCTCGCACTTTCTAGTGAAGATGATAACACCTAACTTAACCTCTAGGATTGTGTCCTGCATGAGCCACACAGCTGGCTTCTGGCATCCATAGCTCCTCCTGCCACTATGTGTTTCTGATCTCTGGCTCATGTAGGAAGGTCTCTGTCTGGCACATTACATTCAGAGCTTAGCACTCAAAGCCTAGGTCCCTACTCACCTCCTTTGGTGTCACCTTTGATCATCTTTTTCTAACATAAGGTCCAAACCACACTTTTTCAACACTAAGAGCACAGGAGGAAGCAGTCTATCCAGTCTGCTGGGCTTCCTATCTCAGCCATCTTGCCATTTGTGGCATGGCCCTGGCTGTTGAGCAGGACTGACATCTGAGAAAAATAGGCTGGGACGGACATCATCATAACTTCCATCTAAAAGATGTCCGAGGCGCCGGGCATGGTAATCCCAGCACTCGGGAGGCTGAGGCAGGAGGATTGTTGTGAGTTCGAGACCAGCCTGAGCTACAAAATGAGCTTAAGGCCAGCCTGAACTGCATAGTGAGACCCTGTCTCAAAAAGACAAAAAAAAAAAAAAAAAAGATGTCCGAGGCCAGGGCAGTCTCTAGGCCCCATATGAACTTGTCCACCATGTGACATTTTTTGTTTGGTCTTTGGGTTGTAGATTACAGTTCAATGCAAATAGCCAGGAAAACCATCTCAATACCATTCAGCCAGTGCATGCAGGGCTCTGGAGGTGACATTAGCAAGGGTCCGGGGGTGGGGTGAAGGGGTAAAGCACTGGTCAGTTTGTCAGACTCTTGGAGATGGCTTTGTACTGGGCCACCACAGCTGTCCAAGCATTCCCTGCCACACAGGCCGCTGCCCCCAATACCCACATGCCACAAAGTTCCTCAACAGCACACATCATGTTTATGTTTTACAAATTATCAAACGAGTACTTTTACTGTATACATGTAGATATATAAACTAGACTGCATGTACATAAATGCTAAAGGAAAAATTCCAGGTGTCTGCTCTCTGAAGGAAGGCACTCACTCTATTCTTGGAATTCCTCAAAGGCTTTTAGAACCAAATAACTTCAAACTCCAAATGGAAAGAATAAAAAATAGGCTGCAAAACTTGCCAAGTATTCACAAGTTCCCAATTTGAGACAAATAACAGGTGGTCCCTATTGGGACATGGAGGGCAAAAAAAGAAACTTTAGAAGAACGATGGTTCAGGGGCTTTTGTTCTCCAAAGAAAGCTCTCTCCAGGAGAGCAGAAGGCACCACTGCCATGTTCTTCCTTGATGCCAAGCCAGCCAGGTGGCCTGCCTGTTCCAGTTCTGTGGTAGAGAAAGGAGGTACACCAATGCCTACAACACACTAGTTTTCTCGCCCCAAACCCTTGCCCCATCTGGCCCCTGGTGCTCCGCACTGTCCCAGGTCTGCAAGCAAACCTATGAGGTCCTAGTACTTGTGCCTGGTGCTTTGGACAGCAGGATGTTTCTAAGAGCTGACACCAGAGGTAACAGGTCCTTAGCCAGCCCTACCTCCATTATCAACTGCTGTCACAGTGGCCAGTGCTGGGGAACTAGGAGGATTACCATTTAGTACAGCTCTTTCAGTACACTCTCCCTCATTGCAAAGGCACCTTTTCCCGTGGTTTTTCTCAATTCAAAGGAAATAAAAAAGAAAGTTGTTTCCCCGTTCAGCAATATAAATACAGAATTTAAAAACATCCTCACAAGGACCTGTCCAGCAATGTCCAGCACCACTGGGGCATGCACCCAGCACACTGGCCAGGGCCTGGGGTACAGCAGGGTAACTCAGAGTTTTCTGCTAGGAACCACCCAGTGCAGGTCTTTGTGCTCAAGATTACCAGCTCTGGTGATTTTAAACAGTTGCTGAATCCCTTCAGCTCTCACTACTGAACCAATGTGTTCTTCCCTCCCAACCAGCAGGAAGCTTTGCAGAGCATGGGAAGAAAGGTCTCTGAGCCCTGGCTAGGGCTAGAGGACAGGGGTATACCTTCCACTTCTGCCATGCCCCCACTGCCTTTTTCCATTTTCAATTCTTAAAGTATCCAGATTAAAGAGACAAAAAAAGTAAAGTGGGTGCACAGGTCATTGTATTTAGGCTTAACAACCAATGTCTCCCTAGGTCATCTAAAAACCAAAAATGTATGGTCCAAGATTCAAACTCCCATGAAAAAGCAGAATTAAAGTAACAACAGAAAAGTGGTGAGCATCCAACACTAAACTCAGCTGGGTCATTCTCTAAACTGATTGGCCCGTAAGGCAAGGCATGAAGCTGTGCATGAAACATGGCTGGTCTTGAGTAAGGAGGCAGAAATCACTGCCTACAGAAACAAAGCACAGATCCAGTGGCCTGGGCACAGTTCTATGTGTACCGTTAACCCCTGGCTGCTTGGTGTAGGTGAAGCCACCCATTGCCCCAGTGCTCTCCAGAGAACAGACACAAAGCATTTCAGAGATGATGTGAACAATACATTCCTTTGCTAACCAAAGTTTCTACATAGTGAAAATGTTTGTAACCTGTTTTATTAAATGTAGATAGGCAGAGGCATATGTTAAAAACTTGATTCTGTGTCTACAAATATGAAATCAGGACTATTTCATCCCTGGAAGGCAAAGGAAAGGTCCTACACTGTAGGAGGAAGGATTGACGATGACCCCTGCTTCCACTGCATGGTGGTGGCAGGCCCAGGGTGAAGATGGCAGCAGACTGTCAGGGACACTTCCAGAGGCTCCAGACTGTCAGGGAGACTACCAGAGGCTCTTCTGGGTGCTGGTGGCTGGCCATGGGAACCACATGTGGCAGCAGAGGGGGATTTGGCTCTTCCACATGGCAGGCAGCATCCTAGACTGGCTGGTTCTTCATAGTAATTGGATCAAATTCAGTCTGTTTCTGAGGAGAAAACACATCCCTGTCACTGTATAGCAGCTGCAGCTTGCATATCCCTGTAGCATCCTTACCCTCACT
Source organism: Ctenomys sociabilis (assembly GCA_004027165.1). NCBI lineage: Eukaryota > Metazoa > Chordata > Mammalia > Rodentia > Ctenomyidae > Ctenomys > Ctenomys sociabilis. The sequence goes on from PVKA01005341.1 coordinate 75,156, forward strand.
ATGCCAAGGTATTGTCATGGCTTTTGAGATTTCTTAATTCTATGAGCAGTGCCTTCCTATCAACCATTCCATCTCAGCCTGAGGGAAGGTGAAGAAGTATGTGGCTCAGGAAAGGACACTGGCTAAATTAGGTGAAGTCCAGATTCTCCACGGAACCATGGCCCAATTCCAGTCCTAGTAGCTGAAGTCACATCTTGGCATACAAGGGCATGGAGCTGGCTGAGAAATGTGAGAAACCAGATATAGACAGACAAGCCTCAGAAGATGATGCCACAATGGCATAGCTGCCCCCACAAAAGATACCAACATTTTACTTTGTGTCATTTAGTAGCTGAAGGAGCCAATGCTTATGACTCAGACCCACTCAATGTGCTCAGTACATTCACATGTTATGAAACTACTTCATCACTTAAAATAGACATTTCATACCTTTTCAACAGAAACCCCATTCATTCCTGTCTTCCAAACTTTGGTATCCTGTATTCTACTCTCTATTCCATAATCTCCCTATTCTAGCTACTTCATATACACAATCATATAACATTTGTCCTTCATGTCTGGCTTATTTCACTTAATATAATGTCTTCAAGGCCCATCCTGCAGAATGCATCTGAATTTCATCCCTTCTAAGGCTGAACAGCATTTACTACTGTATGTGTGTTCCATGCACTTTGCTTGTTCATCTCTCAGGGGACAAACAGGAAAATTTAGGGATCTAGTGAATGATGCTGCTATGAAAATTGTGTACAAAAATATTTGAATTCCTCTTTCCAATCCTTTTGGGTATATACCTACGCTAGATTAAATAATTCAGTTTCTTGAAGAATTGCCAAATTGCCTTCTAATAAATATAGATAGATACATAAATATAGATATATAGATTTTTTTTTTTTTTTGTATTTTAGGGAAGGGTCTACAGGGTGGTTAAACTGAACTCACAATGATCCGCCTGTTTACAGCCTCCCAAGAGCTGGGATTACAGGCATATGCTACCATATCCAGTCTCAATTGCTGTCTCAGCATGCCCTGGGGGCGGGGCTGGCACGACAGGCCTGGGGATTGAACCCCCAGCCCCTATGCTTGCTTGCAGGTGCTTTAATCCACTGAGCTATTTGGCTGGCCCTTCCAAAATACTGTATTACAACAAGCAATTACATTTCTCCACATCCTACCAGTGCATGTTATTTCATGCGGGCACATGTGTGTGATAGCTATCTAAACTATAAACTTGAGCTTCATTATGGTTTTATTTTTATCTTGTTTTCTGGGGCTAGGGCCTTGCTATGTATTCCAGATTGATCTTGAACTCATGATGTAGCCCAGGCTCTTTATGGAGATCATCCTGTCTCAGCCTCTCAATGCACTAGGTATGTGCCACCACACCTGGTTCTCAGTGTGGGTTTGACTATATTTCCCTAATGACTAAAGATGTTTATCTTTATATGCTGTTTTTCAAATCCTCTTACTCTTTATTGATCTTTCTTTTCTTTTTATGTGCTCATTGGCCACTTATAGATCTTAGAGTAATGACTACTTAAAACATTTACTCAATCTTAATTGTTGCTGAGTTGCAGAGGTCCTAAGTATATTCTAAATATTAGTGTCATCAAATATGACTTTCAGATATTTTTCCTATTCTGTTGTCTTTTCACTCTCTTTAGAGTAGTCTTTGATATGCAAAAATTTTGATGCAGTTCAAGTTACTTTTTTTTTCTGTTGTCTGTGCTTTTGCTATCAGATTTAAGAAATCACTGCCTAGGGTTGGGGAGATAGCCCAGTAGAAAAAGTGCTTGCCTGGCAAGTGCAGGGTCCTGAGTTCAATCCCTGGTACTGCAAATAAATAAACAAACAAATAAATCACTGCCTAATCCAAGACCTGGAAGGATTAAACCTGTATTTCCTTATTTTGGTTTGTTCCTTTTTACTTAAATCATTGGTCCCTTTTATGTCTGTCATATCTAGATGGATTGTGCTGTTTTTCTTTTTATATATATATTTTTTATTTTTATTTATTTTTTATTTTATTGAAGTACAAATATCAATCAGACAGTTTTAAGAAACCTTAACAAGACAGATAAATTAATACATTGCAAACTGTTTTCATACTGTTTTGGTATCATACAAGGTGCATACATGATATTATACTTACAGACATTATTATAGCAGATGTCTCTTATCAGTAAATTAAGAGTGTAGCTGTTTACTTATCTTATTTTTTATACCTGAATTATATCAAAAATTCAATAATTATTTTCCTAGTGCATGACCATAGTACTAGAAGCCGACATACTATCCTGTCCAACCACCATCAGTGCAAATCTTGCCTCTCATAGGATTATGTAGAAGCACAGCGTTATCTATCCCAACTGTACTGTTTATACACACACATCATGATTTTTTTCTTTCTATATCCCTTCTTTTGTCTACACCTGTCAAAGGTGGGCACTCCATTGTCATTCAACTAACTTAGGTCAATTGAGTCAGATAAGGCAAAGTGAATGGCATAGGCTGCAGGATACTAATCAACTTTTCTTCTGGATGGTTAACAACCTAAGTTCACAAATCAGAGTTGGAGAAATAGAAGAGCCACAAGGCCAGCCAACATTTTGGCTCTAGCCTTTCAAGGTCAGCAAAGACTCAGGACATAGGAGAACCTGTACTGCAACATCATGAAACTCAGTTGAGCTCCAAATTTTCTGAACAAGGAGATTATGGAGCCACAGAGGAAAGAGATTGAAGTTCTATATTGTGCCTGGAGAGAGTCACATGGAGAGAAAACTTTCTCTCAGGCTTTCACAGGGAACAAACTGGTCAAGCATTGGCCGTGACCCATCCACATGGATGACACAGACAAAGGATCTTCAGAATAATGTACAGGACTACAAGATAAACCCTGAGGGGACTTCACTGACCACATAAGAAACATAAAGTATATGTGTTGGTATATAAGTCTTGCTCTATCTAGGTCTTAACCATCCAGCAGAAAAGTATAAAAATGAAGTATACATTGTGGGGCCATAATATTAAGCTGAGCTGTAAATGGCTATGGTCGACAACTTCTTTGAATAACTCACTATTGTTGTGGAATGCAGGACTGTGTTGGATTGTGCTGTTTTTCAAATCCTCTAACTCCTTGTTGATCTTTCTTTTCTTTTGAGACAGATTTTTACTATATAGTTCAGGCTGGGCTTGAATATACTATATAATCAGGTAGGTCTTAAATTCATGGGTTTCCTCCCTCCTCAGCCTCCCAAGTGCTGGGATTATAGGGATGTGCCATGATACCTGGCTGATATCCCGTTTTCTACCTATTATTAAAAGCAAAGTATTAAAGCCTCCAAATATTTTTGTCTACTTCTCTCTTTAATTCTGTTAACTTTTGCTTCATATATTTTAGGTCTCTGGTAAGTATATACATGTTAGCTAAATCTTCTTGTAATATTCCGCCTTTTACCAATATATAATATCCTTCTTTTCTTTAGCCTTTCTTGATTAAAGCCTGTTTTGTCTGATAACATGGCCATCTTAGTTGCCTTTTAGTTACTATACGTGTAGCATAACTTTTCCATCCTTTACTTTCAATACCTTTGTGTCCTTATATCCAAAGTGAGTTTCTCATAGGCAGCATATTGATAGATCCTTTCTTTTTATTCCAAACTGATAATCTTTGTCTTTAATAGAACTTAATCCATAAAGCTAGAAAAAGAACATGAAGAATTTCCTCCTGTCATTTAGCCATTTGATTTTGTATGTCTCCATGTTTTTGGCTCTGTGATTCCTCCATCACTGCCTTTCTTAATACTTATTCGATTGTTGAGACAATATGTTGGAAGATGAAATAGGTAAAGCACTTGAATGCACAGACATAGGTAAGGACTTCCTGAATGAACCCTAGATGCATGAGATTTTTAGCACTGAAATTTAACAAATGGGATCACAGCAAAACAAAAAGCTTCTTACAGCAAAGGGAACAAGCAACAGAGTATGGAGACAACCTATACAACTGGAAAATAATTTGCTAGCTATTCCTCAGACAGAGGCTAATATTTAGAATATACTTTAAAATAAAAAAAAGATCAGGCCTCCTAAAATAAAAGACTCAAACCAATTGGGCCAACCAGATAGCTCAATGGATTAAAGTGTCTGCTTAGGCAGATGCAGGGTCTGGGGATTCGATGCCAGGACCTGCTGTGCTGGCCCTGCCCCCCGGGGTGCACAGAGAGAGCCATTGAGACTGGACATGGTGGCAAGTGCTTCTAATCCCAGCACTTGGGAGACTGTAATAGGGGGATCACTAACAGAGTAATCTATGTAGTTAGACCCTATAGACCCAGTAGACCCTGTACTCAAACAAAACAAAACAAAAGGGCAACTGACATGAATAAATGAAAAAAAATATTCAGCATCTCTGGCCACAGAAAACAACACTGAAATTCCATCTTGCTCCAGTAAGAATAGCTATCATTAAAAAAGCTAAATAAATGTTGGCAGTTCTGCAGGAAAAGGAACCCTTCAACATTGATGGGAATGTAAACTAATACAATCATAATGCAAATCAGTATGGAGATTCCTCAAAAACCTAAAACTATGAAGTTCCATTTTACCCAGTTATTCTCCTTCTAGGTATCTTCCTCAAAGGGTTAGAAACATCATACTACAGCAACACAGACATATGTATTTTATAGCAGCACAATTTATAATAGTGAAATCTTTGAAGTAGCCTGTAGATCCATGAACAGATGAATGAAGAAATGTTGTATTTACACCCAATGGAGCACCATCCTCCCAGAAGGAATGATAGACTTATTTGTAGAAAGATGGATGCTCTTTGAGAACAACACATTAAAGGAAAGAAATCAAAAACCAAGCCTAAATATTGCATAATTTCTCTTATATAAGAAATACAAAATATAAACAAAGAGCAAAATAAAAATCAATAATAGCAAAAACAGAGCTAGATCTTTTGCAAAAGGGAGGGGACCAAGAAACAAAGGATGGAGTGGGGAAGGAAGAAAAAGGAGATGAGAATTAAGATGCACTATGTACATATACCAACTCCCAAGAGAAATGTAATCATTATATACTCCAAACATTTGCTATTAAAAATTACTTTTAAAATATCTTATTGCTTACAGTGTACCAGATTTGATTCATATATATATATATATATATGTATATGTATATATATATACATGATATATATATATATATATATCACATATATTACTTATTTTCTTTGTGATTAACTTGGCGATTGCGATTAGTATCTTAAATTTAAAACAATTTTTCTGGACTTTTTTTTTTTTTTGCTAGCTCAGGCTGTCTTAAGGGCAGGTCTGGTAAGGCAGGTGGAGCTAGGGATCGAACTGCAGTATCCTGTGCTTGACTGTATTTGTATGAGCAGGTGCTTAAACTACTGAGCTAACCAGCAGGCTCCCTAAAACAATTTTTCTAATACCAAGTTAATTTCAGTATCATACAAACACTGGACTCCACCAGATGTTTGCTCTGTTTGCTTTAGAGAGTCAGGTTTTGCTTTAGTACATAAACATTAAAATAATAGGTAGGCTTTCTGCAAATGCTGAACAGATGGAAAACATGGCACCCCTTCCCCTAACATGAGCAGACACGGATGTCTCCTTTCCCTTAAAAGAATGAACATACCAGTAGCATAACTATGCTTCAGAATTGTATTCTAATGCATTTAAAATATTTGTGGGAAGAAAAATATTTTTCTTCTTTTTAGAGGTCTTATTTGAGTGAAGGAACTAGGGCTGAGCGGCAGGGTCCTATTCCTGGCCTTGGGAACGAGCTGTCAAATACAAGGCTCTACACTGAAGGAATTTACACCATAGTCTCCAGAGACCAACCTCCACGTTTCTGAGTGTCTCCAGCATCCCTCCACTACACTCAACCCAGTGCCATAGCTGCTGTTTTGGGCTGCCAATCCCTTTAGCTCTAGCAGCACTCTTCTCTCCTGGCTCTTGCTTGGGCTTCTGTCTCCCCTGTGAAGGGTCTCTAATGAGGAGACAAATACCAAATGGTAGAGAGGAAGACAGGTTTAAAAAAATGATCCAGAAAAAAATGAGCTGAACAACACCCTAACTCACTTTCAGCCTCTTATCTTTTTAGAGTGCCATAGCTTTTGATGCTGTTTGTTCTCTTAAGCAATCAGTTAATACTACTGCCAGGCAGCCTTAAAGACAGCAATGTCCCCAGTTCAATATATGCAGGGCCCTCCTATGGAGTGCATCCTCCCCTTACCCACAGAGGAAGGCCATATTTCCCATGTGCTCCTTACCTAGCTCAAGTCCAGTCTGGGAAGTCGATGTGTCAAAGGGCTCTGAGCTGGCCTCAGGGGCACTGGATTCCCACGACTCATTATTTTCCGATACTTCTGAATAAGTGTCACCCAGGGCTTTGTGAACTGCCACACGCTCTCCAACACCTGAGTGCTGGTCCTCACTACCTGTGTCTGCCACAGCCCGTGTTTCCTCACCCATTTTCTCAGCAAACCATTGCTTGACCTGCTGGGAGCTCATCTGGGTCTTGTCACAGAGGTTCTGCAGGTCCTCCTCATACAGCATCTTGTGCATCACATAATAGTCTTGCAGCAGTTCTCGGTTGCCAGGGGCAATGACCAGCAGCCCTGGAGGGAAGTTGCCATGTTTGTAGTCTTCATACCACTTGAGCTGGCCATTCTTCAGGGCATACCTGCTGTCCCCAAACCAACGTACCACCTCTGGCCGTGGCAGACCTGTCTGGGCCATGATGGAATCATAGTCCTGGGTACTTGGCCACTGTGTCTGGACAAAGAGCTGTCGAAGCAAGTGCCGCTGTTGGGCTGTCTTTTTATAGCTCATTTTGCCTGGGGGTTGCTCTGCCAGCTTATTTAACCCATCATTCTCAGGCTCACAGACTCCCAGCCCTGCAAGGTCGTTCTTGCCACTGGCTTCAGTGACCCGCAGATTCTTAAGGTTAATTTTTATAGGGCTGACTTTGCGCTCTGCTGATGTCTGGTTAATAGGCATTTCTGGGGAACCATTTTCACCAACAACCCTCAGTTCACCAGCCAAGTCTCCTTCTCTCCCCTCATCTTCCATAGCCTCCTCATCCTCTTGAGAGGCATTCTCATCGGCTTTCTTGGTCTCCTCAGAATTCACTTTTTTTCGTCTTTCTGAAAACCAGCTATCAATTTCTCTCCGAGTCATCTTGGTTTCACTTCTGAGACGGTCCAGTTCCTCATCAAGAGGAAGTGGGTTTTGTGCAAAGCTGCTTTCTAGCACACGGAGCTGCTCAGGGGCTCTTTCTTTATATTTGGTTGGAGTGAAGTCAGGAGTCTGGTGCCAGGATTGCCGTTTGGCAGCAGGGTGGCTTGCTAGTGAAGCCACTGTGGGGATGCAGGCCACTTCAGGGGCCTTAGATGAGGGGGAAAAGGGGACCTCTGGTACCGAGTCAATGAGGATGGAGCCAGGCTCTCCAGGCATCGTGGCTCTGGAGCCCTTCAGGTTCCGACAGTGGTATCTCCGATCACTGAACCATTTCCGCACCTCTCTGGTACTCAGCCCAGTCACTTTAGTCAGATGCTCAACTTCACTCTGCCCTGGGAACTGGTTCCGACAGAAGCTCCCTTTCAGAGCTGACAGCTGTTCATGAGACTTCTTATTCTTGTAGATGTTAGCATCAAGAAAGGCTTGGGAAGTTATGCTGGGGCATGCAGTGAGCAGTGACTGGGCTGCATTGACCACCTTCACAGCTGATGCTGTATTTGAACACACAGTATTGATGGGTGTCACAGATGGCTGCTTGGGGATAGATGTAACTGGCAAGGGCAGAGATGAGTTCGGTGCTTGCAACCCATTGGCCAATGGTTGAGGGACCAGGAGTCCCCCTGCTGTGCCCTCTGGCTGTCCCACAACATGGCCTGGGAGAGCAGCCTGAATGAGATGCTGGACATTGCCAGCACTGGCAACCAGGGGTGTGTTTAGAACTGTGATTGTGGGCTGTGGTACAGACTGGATGACTGTATTGAACATCTTTTTCCGGGCATCCTCAATCTCTTCAGGGGACCAGCTGATACCCTGTTTCAGTCTCTGAGCTGTAAACCAGATCTTAAGCTGTTCTTCTGGATACTTGGTCACTACAGTTAGGTAGCAGAGCTCAGCTTTGGTTGGGTAGGGGAATTTGTGGAAGGAGTTCTTCAGGAAGCTGTTGGAATCCATGGCTGCATTGTATGTTGGGATGCTGCTCAAGGGGATCATCACTTTGGGAAGGGACTTGGATGTGGGCAGAGGCTGATGTGGATGGTGCTGGGCATGCACTGGGGGCTGCTGCTGGAGGGAGAGGAACTGTGCTATACCAGCTGGCAGAACGGGCACTGATCCTATCAGTGGCCCATTGACACCATGTGGGGGCTTTGCAGAGCTGGCAGGTGTCTGGCTAACAGGAGCTGTTCCATTGACAAAAGCATGGTCTCCCTCTTTTACCTCAGTTTCTAAACCTGATGGCTTTGGCAAGGCCTCACCCACAGGCTGACTGGGGACATTCTCCTTGAGCATATGAATTTTTTTGGCTTCAGCTTTGCCCTTCATTATCTTCATGATTGGGGTCTTAGTAATGATGATTTCAGCCTGTCCATCAATTCCTTCAGTGTTGGACTCACCTACAAGGTTAGGAGTGCTGGTGCTCTCGGGCACGCTCTGCTCTACCACTACATGATTGTCTGGCCTGGCCACATTCCATACAAAACTGGCTTCCCCCAAGTGACACTTGGCATTGTGCAAGGAAAGGCCTTCAGGGGTTTTTGCCAGGAAACTGCACCCAGTGCATACAAAAGTTGGGTCTTTATTAAAGTCTGTGTGCTCTGAGTTCATATGTCCCACAAACTGGGTCATATCCTGGGATCTGAAATCACAGTCTTTACAGGAGTATAAATAACCATCCAAAGAGCTCCAGTGCCCATTGGCCAGTGCAGAGCCATCAGTGTTGCTGGAGTTCTGGGCTGCCTCACTAGTAGCAGCAGGTGCTTCAGAGGACTGGTCCTGCTGGGGTGCTTCAGGCAAGGCTTCCTCAGGCTGGGCCTCCACAATGGCATTCTGTAGCACCACAGTCTTCACAGGGATCATGCATGGGGTGGTAGATTTCCTCTTGCTTGCCATGGTGATAAACAATTTGGGTGATCAGCAGGTGATAGCTTGTCCCATCCACAGGCCTTACAGGGTAAATGCCAGCTATGCCAGAGCACGCAAGAAACAGCTTCTAAGGGCAGTTTTTCAGTAATTTTGAAAAAGCAGATTTTTCCTATTAAGGCTGGTAAGAAAGAGGAAAAAACATGATTAAGATCTCTTAAGCTCTGTTTCTTAAATCCACAGAGATACCCTACTGCTTCCCCTCTATCACCTAAGTCTTTTTACCCAGAATCTCATCAGTAGCTTGGTTGTGGCATTTAAATCAGATGCCTCTAAGTTGCTAATGAAGTAGTGCTGTGAAGAATGACCTGGGATGTTCCAATATCACTTGATGATTTAAGCAATGCTTTTATGTTGTTGTTCCCCATGCCATATGCTTGCATTAAATAACTCAGCTTTAAAGACGAAAACAAAACACCCTCTTTTGGACCTTTAAATTAATTCTGACCAGGCCAGTGAGAACAAAAGATCCAGTGTATTTCTTGTTTAAATGTTTGGACCAACAAAGGTTTTCTTTTCATAGCCTTCCCACATATGAAAACATGATGCCTCTTGTCCCTCAAGTCAAGCCTCAAGACCAAGTCAGTAGCAGTGTACAAATGCAGGGGTGGCTTGGGTGGAAAGACTGCATGATTGTGTAAGAGCTGACCTCTTTGTGGCTTTTCCCTATCATCCTACCACTCCCATTTTAGGCTTCAGGAAAGGAATTACTACACAGTTTCTGGCTTACTGAGGACCACTGTCACCATGGTGAAACCAAACATCAGAGAGTCAGAGCACCCACAAACCTAAGTGACAGCCCAATAACTCACAGTGGGGCCACACCCTGGGTGCACTCACTACAAACGACTTTTCAGTGTACTTGCTTTTCTACCATTCATTTTCTTCTTTGGGAGCCTTTACTTTTCCTTCTTTAAAAAAATCTATTAAAACTCTGATCAGTTTGAAATTGACTTCAAAAACTGGAAGACTGAATGGCTTAATGTGTAAAATGACCATAATAATAGTAATTTCATGAGATACCATGAGGAAAGTGCTTCTATGATCCACACTACTAACATATCACCATAATCATTACCTTTTTTCCTAGCAAATTGTATTGCTGTAATGGCTAAGATATCAGCAATTCTAAATTAAAATCGAATTGTAATCAGCATTTGGAATCAATATAAAAATGTACAGAAAATTAAAACAGCCCTATTAAAATATTAGTAGACAAACACAATTTTTTGTTGTTTCTTTTTGTTTTTCATTTGAGACAGGATCTCACTATGTAGTCTAAGCTAGCTTCCAACTCCTGAGCTTCCTACTTCAATCTTCAAAGTTCTAGGACACAGGTTCACCACCATGGCCAATTTTTTTTTGCTGTTCCTCAACCTAATCATGATGATCATGATAGTCATAATGATCTTAAAATAATTACTATTTTAAAATGTTGCAGTGAGATACAGATATAAATCTCAGATGCAACTATTTCTATTTCTGCCATCCAAATGGCATGCCCATATATTTTTAGTTTTTAACTGTGAAGATAAAATATTAATATTAAATGACATTCAAGAAAATAAAACTGCCTGTAATTATAGGTACTTACCTTTCCCCTAGTTCAAATATTTTATAGCTATTTTCAACGTTCAAGTTTTCAACTTATACTTTATTTTCTCATTAAACACAGTATTACAAACATTTTCATTACTTGGCTTCTTAATTACAATATCAACTAATTGCCTACTAATGTACACAATGTATTAACTCAGACATACTCTCCTGCATAGGCTTCCAATGTATTAATCTTGTGGGTCACAAACAACTCTAACAACAAAGCATATTTTTTCTATCAAATTATTTCCTGAGGTTAATCCACAGACATGGGTTTATCAACTGCAAGCATAATTTCTAAGTTCTTTTATACATAATGGGCAAGGATTTGGAATCAAGTGTTTTATAATTCCAAATAAGGAAAACTAATAATAATGTAATTATGTTGCTCATAGTGAGCAAGTCAGATTTTTAGACAAGTCATGGCAGACCTTAAATAGACTATCTGAATGCAAAAGTGACAAAAGAAAAAATAGGTAAACTGGATTTCATCAAAATTGGAAACATCTGTGTTTCAAAGATCCCTGGGAAAGTGAAAAGCTTTAGAAATTGTACATATACTAAGATGTATGTAGAATATGGAGACTTCTTGCAACTCAGAAATAAGATAAATGATTCTATTAAAAATGAATAAATAGAGCAGGCCAGATAGCTCTGTGGATTAATCTGCTTAGGCAAAGTGCAGCATCCACGGTTCGATCCCTTGACATGCCATGCTGGCTCTGTCCCCAGGGTTCACTGAAACGGGTGATTGAGACTGACATGGTGATGTGTTCCTGTAATGCCAGCGCTTGGGGGGCTGAAAACAGGAGGATCACTATGAGTCCTATCTGTATAGTGAGACCCTATACTAAATACATTTAAAAAAAAATAAAGCCTCCCCTGCATAGTGAAATCCTGCCTCAAAAGGACAAGAAGTCAAAATTGAGAGACAAAAGATTCAGCAAGGACCCTGTGGTTAGGGCCCTGTTTTGAAAGCTGGTTTCATTGCTATGTTTGTTTTTTGTTTAATGTTTTTAGTACAGGGTCTATAGCTTTCTGAGTTACCATAATGTTACTGGGATAAGGGTTTTTCATGCTCCCTTGAAGTGATTCTTTCCTAGCATTCATTAGGAAAAATTTTAAATATACAACAAAGTTGAATGAATTTTAACATGAATATTCATATACCATCACCTGTATGCTTCTCCGTAGCTATTTTTAGCCATATATCCACTGAGTTAAATTTTGATTCATTTCTGATTTTTTTTTCAGAACCAGGGATTGAACTCAGGCCCCTGTGCTTACTAGGCAAATACTTATTCTAATGAGCCTTCTCCTGGGCCCCTGACAGATTTTTTTTTTTTTTTTTGTACCTGTTACATGCAGTGCTTAAAGAGAAAAGTCTACAATTATCTAGAAACTCATCATCCAGAAGACATTTATAGAGCATGTCTGAAAAATGAAGCATTTCTGTATAGAAACTCAAACTGTTCACTAAGTCAAGCCCAAGTAAGTCAAGCTGATAGAAATGTAAGCTTTCTGTGCTGCCAAGAGAGATTCAGAAGAAGGAAGGTCCAGATTATTCTTGTTTTTTTATCTGTGATTTTTTTTTTCTTTTTGGCATCATATTCAAGAAGTCATTGCCAAATCCTATATTTTGTTTTAAAATTTTTGTACTTTCAGGTCTCTCATTTAGGACTTTAGGGGCCAGGAAGAGAGCTCAGTAGAATAAGTGCTTGCCTGGTAAGCACAAGGGCCTGAGTTCAATCCCTGGCTCTGCCAAAAAATAACAGGACTTTAATCCATTTGAATTAATTTTTTGGCAAGATATAAAAGAGTATAGTTGATTCTTTTGTGTGTAGATATCTACTTTTCTTTCTCTTTATTTTTTGGTATCTAGTTTCCTCTTCCTCTTCTTCTTTTTGTGGTACCAGGGATTGAACTTGGGACCTTGGACATGCCAGTCAAGCACTTATGCCACTGAGCCATCTCCCTAGCCCAGATATGTAGTTTTTCAACACTATTTTAAAATTATTTTTAAACATCTTTTATTTATATATTTGGCACAGCGTCTCACTATGCAGCTCAGACTTGTAGTGATCCTTTCCTCTCAGTCTCCGCAGCACTGGGATTACAGGTGTGCGCTACCACGCCCAGTTTTGGCAGCCAGCACAGTGTGCCCAGGTTCCAGGGAAGGCACAGCATGCATGGTATCAGGGACTGAACCTAGATCCTTGCATTTGCCAGGCAGGTGCTTAGACCACTAAGCTATCTCCCCCATTTCTCCAACACCTTTTATTATTAATTTTTTTTTGTACAAGGTCTCATTAAGTGGTTTGGTCTCATAGTGAACCTCCTGTTTTTTGCCTCCCTAGCATGGAGATTATAGGCATGTAGCACCACACCTGGACTCTCATCGGCTCAACCACCCTGGGGGCAGGGCTGGCGTGACATGAGGTACTAGGGATTGAACCCCAGCTCCCTACACTTGCCTAACCAGGCACTTAGTCCACTGGACTATCTTGCTGGCCCTCCCAACACTATTTTTGAAGGGATTATCTTTTTCCTATCCTTGGCCAGGTCTATTCTGTTCAATTGATTTATATGTCTATGCCAGAATCATTGCTTACTAATCTTTGTAATATTTTCCAAAATCAGTAAGTGTGAACAGTTTTGTCATTCTTTCTTAAGATTTTTGGGCTACTCAAAATCCTTTGAGATTCCTCGAGGACATTTTTCCTATTTCATTTTTTAAATTTTTTACAAGAGAATACTAGCATTAAAACAAAAAAATTACAAGTGCTATAGAATTTCACTTAACAAAGTAATATGAATTTCACAGTATTTGTTATAATGCATAGTGTTGTCTTCCAACCAGTTATTCATATTACCAGATACATGCATGTAAAGTTGGAAGAATAGAAAAACAAAGACCTGTATAAGAAATTAAGAAGAGAAAAAGAGCAATCACTTGAAAAAAAGAGACAAAATATTACTATCTGCTCCTTTCCATAGATCAGAGGAAATACACAATATAGTTGTCCAAACCATCCTGTTTATGTGTATCAATAAATCTCTTTCCTCTTCTCCTTCTCCTGTCCTTCTCCTCAACTTCTCAACTCAATAACTGGAAAAACTGGCTTTCCACACGCCAAAGACTAAAACTACACTCATGCCTATCACCATGCGCAAAGCTACAGTCAAAATGGATCAAAGATTTAAATATTAAAATAGAAACAGTAAATCTTCTGGAGGAAAATATTGGTAGAAATCTTAAAGACATAGGGGTAGGTAGAGAGTTCATGAACAAAAACCAAACTTCATGGGAGATACTTCAAAGAGTCAACAACTGGGATCTCATCTTTTTGAAAAGTTTTTACACTTCAAAGCAAATCTCTAACAGAGTAAAAAGAAAGCCCATAATCTGGGGAAAAATTATAGCTGACTGTCCCTCCATCAAAGACTTCTATCTAGAACATATAAAGAATTAAAAAATTCAGACCCCTCAAATTCAAGGGCTCAAGCCAAAACTGGGCATCTGAGATGAATATACACTTCTCAGAAGAAGAGTGGCAAGTAAAGATATGAACAAATGTTCAACATCACTGGTCATGAGAAACTCAAAACAACACTGAGATTCCACCTCACCCCAGAAACATGGCTAGCATCAAGAATTCAGCCAATAAATGCTGGAGGGGCTGTGGCAAAAAGGAACACTTCTCCACTGTTGGTGGGAGTGCCAACTGGTACAACCATTATGGAAATCAGTGTGGATATTCCTTAAAAAGCTACAATTGGAGATCCCATTAAAGCTAGCTGTTGCCCTCCTGGGTATTTTTTCCTATTTCAGTGAAAAAAAAATCAAATTTTGGGTCTTCTAGCAGGGAAATGGCAGCTACTCAAATACCCTTGACCAAGGAAATGTTTGTCCTCTATTGGGGCATCCTCCAATTGAACTGAGTGAGCAGCTTCAGGAGAGATGCACATGGATTGGTGAGGAAGGAAGGGGACACATGCATAGCCAGATAAGCCTAATCAACACTGGCAATCAATGGGGTGAAAGATGTCACAGCCAGGTCATCCTCACATCCAAGATTTTAACAGGTATTGTACTGAATTGTTAGATAGCTTCTGGTAGTGTGGACATCTGAATAATATGAAATCTACCAGTCCACAATCAGTATTGTTAATGTTTTGTAGCTTTAAGTGTATAAGTCCTTGGCTGAGTTTGTTAAATATTTTATTCTTTTCTATGGATATTGTATTTTTATTCTTTTGTTATGGATTTTTTCCCTAATTTCCTTTTTGGATTGGTCATTACACAGAAATGCAACTAATTATTTTATGATTTTATATTCTGCAATTTTGCTAAATTCATTTATTCTAAAAAGTATAAGGCTTTCTACATATAAAATTGTTATCTTTCAACAGAAATAATTTCCTTTCCTACACTAATGCCTTTTATTTCTTTTTTCTTGCCTGACTACTATAATTGAGGATTCTATACAGTACAATGTTGAAGAGATATGGAAAGATCTTGCCTTAGCCTCAATCTGATCATAGAAAAAAGCCTCCAGCTTTTTCACTATTCAGTAGACATTAGCTGTGGGTTTTTCATACATGGTTTTCATTATATCATTGAGATACTTTGCAAGTTTGTGGAGTAATTTTTAACATAAAAGGATCTAGAAGTTTCTAAAATTATTTTTCTATATCAGTTGAGATGACCATGGGTTTCTGACCTAAATTCTATTTAGTATAAAATATGATTAATTTTCTTATTTTGAACCATCTTTGATTCTAGGAATAAATATCTCTTTCTCACAGTATATAAGTCCTTTAATGTGCTGTTGAATTGTTGTTTGCTAATATTTTGCTAAGATATTTTGTGTCAATATTTATTTTTTGTACTTTTTATTATTATTTTAAAGAATACAGAATAGTGAGAGAAGAAAACAGCATTATACATGATACAAGATTTCACTAAACAAAGTAATAGGAATCCATCTATGGTTGCTGTATTACATGATGCTATGTGCAAATTAGTTTTTCTGATTACCAGATATAAACGTGTAAGTTTTGTTTTTTAAAAAACAATAACTAAGAAGTTATAAGAAATTCAAGAGAGGAAAAAAATCATAGTCAAAACAAAATCTGTAAGCATTAACTGCTCCTTTCTTTTTGTTTATATTCACATAATTAGAATTCTCAAAGTAGAAAGGAGTAGGCAATAAATATTTAAAGATTTAAAATTTCTGAATTTAGTTCAACTTATAATACCACAGTTCCAAGAAAAATGAACCTTTTGCACAAGAAATTTAAATAAAATCATACCAAGATACACGAATACGAAATTGTCCAAAAATTATTATAACGAAAAAAATGATTAAAGCATATACATAAAAATATTAGTTATGGAAGAACAAAATTAAAT